>JWZT01005143.1:0-17695 GCA_000827895.1 Thelohanellus kitauei
GTGTTAAATTAACGAAACTGCATGTTTAAACTTCTAAAAAACAATTCCCATCATTACGCTAAAAGTAGTCCCATTTTCTTGATATATAATTTGCTTCTAATTAATAGTGTACCTTAATTTTATGTTGATTTAATAAAATATTTTAATTCTAATAATCAAAATAATTTATACATCTAAATCTGATAAGTTCTGATAAGTTTTTTTTAATTTTTATCATTTGCAACCAAATTTATTCTAGGCAAAATCTACAATTTCCTGCATTATAAGTAAGATTGCAACTAAATACCATGGATATGATTTACGATTATATAAAGCCTAGTTTTAAACAATTAACTTAAGATATTTTCAAATAAACGGCTATGTTCAAATAAAATTTTTTAAATGTTAATATAATGCCAAATATGGAGGTAAAATTCCCTATCTATATTGTTAAATATGGGAAATTAAAAAAAAGCGGTTGAGATATGACTAATATTTGTTGTTTCTGATGGAACCGGTCGATGTTTTGTTTTATTTGATTGCGGAATCAACAATAGTATAAATACAAATGCAATTTATTTTGCATAATATTTTCGAAGTAAAATATGGAAAAAATAAATTTATCTAATATCATAAAAACAGATGTGCGCATTACGAGATCCATTCTCAGATTAAATATGGTATGGTCCGTTGATGGAAGAATCGTATAAAGTTATGTCAATAAATTTTTCCTATTTTGTTAAAATATATGATGAGAGAACAAACATGATCTGAAATATATTTTCGAATACCTCTTCTGCGCATGATTATAATTTGCAAATTATAAATTTTGAGAATCTAAGACTGCTTCTTACAATATTTAATATTAATTCATTCAATAAAATGTTGAAAATCAGTTAAAAAACTTCACTTAAACATTGAATTTCATGCTGTTACAAATGGTTAATAGTATTTCCTTTACTTTGTGAATATTGAAAACACCAATACAATTTGTGTTTAAAAAACAGGAAAGATAAACAATAAATAAAATGAACATGGATTACAGTTTACGAATAATCCTTCTATAGAGCATATACCCGAAAATGTACTAAATTGCAAGGGTGCATTCAACACCATTTTATATTTTTATAAAACAATCATTGTTCAATATCAAAGAGATAGCGCCATAAATATTTAAAATTGATTTGCAATGAATATGTGTTGAATTTGATTCCTATTAAATATCATTCTTTTGAGCCACTGATGCATTATTGTATATTGGATGTCCCAAATAACAATCGCAACTAAATTTCCACTATTCGCAGACGATAACTTGAGTGGAAAACGATATAAAATTAAAGAATTGTGAATCATAATAAAGGTGCTTACGAAAAAATAAGTATCATAGTGGAGATGAAATATTTCATTATCCGGTGATAGTTCTCATGCTTCCACATAAAATATGATACCGATTTAATCACTTAATGATTAGATGAATGTTAATTACTCCATTTTTTTTACTTTAATTAAATTAAAGTTTCCTCGCGTTTGGGAATCGGTATATTATATAAATAGTAGGCTGTCATGGATATTTCTGTAATTTGACGATATCGAAACATTCAATAAAAAAAACAGTATTTAAACATGCTATATAAATGAGAAATATTAATGGACGAAAGGTGTGGCTATCGACGCCAACTACAAAAAATATATTTAAACCAATCTCATCAAACCTAGTCATAGCCTTATAAGTTTGTGGTTGTCACTTACATCAAACCAATATTTATAGACAAAATGAATAAAATTTCTAATATATCTTTATTTGAGAGCTGAATGAATATTGCTTACAGCTCGAGATTGAATAAAATTCAGAAAGAGTCCAATTGTAGTCTAATTTGTAGCAGCTCTGGTGTATGTTGTAATTAGTCCTCTTTTGATCGATTAAAAAACTCATTCACTCACGTACGTTCTGTGATATAAATTATGATGTTATATTACAGATATTGAGATTTCTAATACAAATATATATAGGAGCAAATCAGGTAATATATTGATTAAATATTTGAATCTGATGATAGAGTAGAAAATGAAGGAGTGACGATGAGCAAAGAGATGAAAAATAAGACAATCAGTTAATTGAATGCTATTTTCAGGTTTATCTGATGTATTATAATAAAATTGACGGGATACATTGTATATATCACAGAAAGAAAATGATTACAATTTTCATGACACCAATAAATTTACACATATAATATTAGATTAAATTTTTTTAAATATAAATTTTTATGGATACAAATATTGTAATTGATTGTTAGAGACTATCCAAAATTTATCAATGAATTTATTTAATTAATCTCAATTTAAATATCGTAAAAACGGTGTCATCCTTTACTGGTTGTAATTTTCAACGAAATACATATTATATTATCAATCATCATTTAAATTACATTGAAATATTAGATTCTGCATTACCAATATTATTTTATATCAAACTATTTTTTCTAAACAAATCAGTTTATATCGTTAAATTTATCATTAAGTTATATATATATATATAGCTGAGTTCGCAAATTAATGCTCTAGTTTGATAAAAACATTTGCGCTCTCTTTGATTAGTGACCTATGCTCATAATCTAACGTTATGGGATTTTTTTAAGAAATATTCCTGTTATAAACACTTTATTTTCAGATGTCTTTTTGGTGGTCGATGTTTTTCTTAAGTATTCCTAAGTCAACTTCATTATATTTTTAGTCTTTGATTCGAAATGACCAGATAAAATTATTTTTAAATGAGTGCAGCAGTTAATTTTATAACAAAGGTCAGTTATTAATTAAATACACGAAAAATTTTATGAAACTATCACAATTATTTGTGGGCTCGGATCTATTAACACAACAAGCTACGGATAGGTGAGTAACGGTTAAGATATTACCATACTGAACTTAAAAAATGTTTACATTTGGTTCTATTTACGGTCAAATAATTATATTTTCCATCAATAATGTGCACAAGTTATAAGTACATACTCTTCCTAATTATACGCATTCATTCGAACTGACTTGCACGTCCATTCGTATATTTACTCATGTATATAGGCACATTCTTTAATTACTGTTTAAGATAGATCGAGATCTCTGCGCATAATTGATTTTCCTGCATGAAAATTTATTAATAATATAAATTCAAAACATCCTAAAATTAATATTTAAACTGAATTATGATATTAGTTTGAGTTAGCGTAACCTGAAAAACAGAGTTTCAGACATTCTATTCGAATGACATTGACGGTTATTTCAAATCTTGGCAAGTAACAAACCATCAATGCAAAAAATTTCCTATATTTTTTCTGCACGTATAGGGTTATAACAATATTTATTATTACTATCATTCACCCAATCTTCGTTTTATGTTTCTAGCTTGCGTTTCTTATTGAAATTATGCATGTAGGTATTGTATCTGCATATTTGTAGCAACGTGTAATGAGGAATCGAAAATGGCAATAAAATAACTAATTCACTTCGGTGAAGTATACGTTTGTTTTTCTTTTACAGGTTTCAACGCTGAAACAGTGATATCTATATTCTATTTATGAAATAAATTTATACTATTTATTGTTTATGTTCCAAAAAAAGCATTCTCAATGTCGAATTAACGGATAAATGTATTTGGATCACATAGATTTTTTTATAAATTTTTATGCTGTTAATAACCATAATGTTGATTTCTAATCAGCCGCAATATAGATGTTTAAGATAATTGATTTTACTCGCGATAATTATCGCATTGATGAATTATGACATCGTTCTCTATATCAAGATTTTTCTGATATTTTACACTCTGATTCTTAAGTTTTTCAATGTAAACCATTAAAAAAATCGATTAATTATCAATTTATAAGAAGAATAAACCCTGCTTATTTTTATCCATTTCTAATCTAACGCCAAAAAACAATTTTAAATTAGTTGAGCACAGAATAAATAATTTTTAAATATTTCGTAATTTTTGTTTTCAGTCAAATTGCCTTTCCTAGAATAAAAGATGATATCCAAATAAATATTAGTCTTATCATTAAAAAACAAAAAGAAAAAGTCGAATTACTTTAAATTGTTAATTCTTTTTAAGGAATTTATAGTTCATGAGCGATGAGTCAGATTTTCGATAAGCTAAAAACTTTTAGGGTTCATTTTATACTTAATGTACATAAAACTGAGCAATTCATTTGCAATAGAGAAATGAACCGTGAATTACAAGACTAACTGATCTGAAATCTACATTTTAATGTTTTTTTTAAGTATAATTCATGTGATTTACTTCATTTAACGAATATTCATTGAAATTAACCTCTTTTTTTCCAACTGTTCGAATATTGTAGACCAGTGGATGAAAAATGCACAGGCTTTACTGTATATTCAATTTATCTGAATGAATGTTTTTCGCAAAAAATAGTAATGTTAAGCTTAAACTAAAATGTTTTGATAATTTCAAACCCTGATTAATAATTAATTCAATAATGGTCTATATTAATTGGTTATATATTTATAACTGGGTGAATGTACTATACAAATTTATCACTTTTTACTCAAAAATGTTGTATTGTTTCTTTCAAAGCATAACACTTAGCAACATTCACTGTTTTCCTCTTCAAGATACCTCAATTTACTGGTAAAATATATTTATTTTCACCTCAAGATATTTGTATACCCTTCAACTTCTCAATTATATCAGAATTTATATATCAACGATTTCTAGATAGTGAATTATTTATCAGGAGATAAATAGAATTTTTAAATACTAACATTCATCGATTTTTTCGTAATTAAATAATCAAAATATTTAATAAGCAATCCACGGAATCAAAATATGCATCACAATAAGCTATATGTCTAAAGATTCTTGTACCAATGACCGCTTTTTGCAGATAGATTATTTACTAATGGCATTTTAAAAATATTATCAGACTCATAAGATAAAGAAGATTTTCTCATAAAGGAAAATCCCTCCTTTCAAAATTAACACACACATATAAACAGTTGACTTAGAATTAACACCATATTAAATATTAAGCTTTCTGATAAATGAATAATTGAACAATACTATTTTTTAATTATGATATTGTATACTTTCACATATCTCAGAATCCTCGTTGTATATTAAAGGTTTTCAGCAGTTTAAATATTATATATGTAAGAATATGACGTAAAATACTGTTATTTGTTGACAAGTCCTATCGAATGACATTATGAGTTAAAATATTTATTGGTTAATACTGTTGGTCGATATTTTTGTCTATGGATCCACATTCGATATTTTCAATAGTTTTTATAATAAACCTATTAACATTATGTCCAGTTCACAATTTAATGCGCGGTGGATTTATTACTGACATTTGATAAAAATGTAAACATTATGTACACTATCAAAGAATATTATAGGGCCATTTCGTATCAAAGACAAAAAAATCTAGGTGGGTCCACGAAAAACATTTGGACACTGAATGTGAATTTCTGGAAACATTCCATCAAAATGACTGCAGTGTTTAATTTTACCAAAGGTAACTACTCAAAGCAGCTCAGCCCAATATTTTGAATGAGACTGTAATTAATGAATATTTTCAAAGAATCATTTTTAAATATAATTGATTCATTTAAATCTATCATTTTAAAATTAGGGTTTTTACTTTAATAATTGTCATAATTAAATGATAAATATCGGATTTTTTCCGAAATGATTTTTTTTGTCAAGTTATATTATCAGATCATATCTTATAACTGTATATATATATTTAGACTAATTCAGAATAAGATATCGATTAGAAGATTTCGTAGGGTATATAAATTAATATCATGCGTAATTATAACAATTATCGAGAAAATTAAATTCACTAATATTTCAAACAATACAGAAAGATGATTTAGTCACAGGATTAAATCTAATCACTAATTAAATTGACATCAATTTTGTATATTATTTTTTTACCAGAGATCACAGATTCTGGCTAACCGCTATTGCTAACAATAGGATTTTTTTAGCCAAAAATTATGAATAAAGTATCAGAATTTTGTTGATTTTAATAATATTGTTGGGTAATCGTCTAAAATAACAAGTTTGCATGATAGTTTTAAATAGTTTGAATGATAAACCTAGTGCTGTTAATTATTTTTATCATTATACAAGATAAATTTTTAGGACTTTAAGAATTATATAAATATCAAATGAAATAATCGCGATTTTGTTCATTAAATATTGGCTCATTGAATAGACCGAATATAATTTAGACATCTGGGTGACAAAAATTAGATAATAATATCATAAACAAAATATATTTTATCAAGATTCATAATTGCGGATCGATTTACATATATTATAAATAATAATTTTGACATAATTAATAGATGTGAATTACATAAATAAAAGATGACCAACGCTTAAAATTCAATGAATCATAGAATGATTAATTATTCAAATATTTCACAATTATCGAGAGCGGATAATCAATAATCCTAGTCGGTATTGTAATTTATAAACATAAAATATGAGGTTATCAAAACGCGTTCGAGTTCCAAAGATCGAATTATATGTAGTCAACCTTAAACCATATTAATAACCTTTAATAAATTTGGCGAACAATTCAAACTATATATTGTTTGTATAAATCAAATTATCAACTCGTAACTAATCACTAATTATATGAATCAAACCCTTTTTATATTGATAGATAATTACAAAAGTGTATTTTATATGCTGAACATATAAACTTGAGGTAACAATTAAATCAGTGAGAGTCGCTGAGCATATTATGAAGAATAGGTTCATATTGTAATTGAGACAAACGAAAATACACGAGTGTGCGTTATGTAAAAACAGACTATTATGGAATGAGAGTTTTTAATATATTTGAATAAACGGTCGATTTGTNTTGAATATTTTAAATTTTTACAGGATTAATCATAGTCCTATTCACATTTTCGCAACAGTATTTCATATTTTTATTCAGTATCTATCCCGAAAATTTATTTTTCGTTGTCAAATAAAAAATGACAGATCCCTACTGAAGTCTTGGATGTATGCCATATATATTGATGTCTTTGACAACGACAAATCAAACTATACAGACTCACTAATACATAATATGTCATTTAGTGGATGGAAAGTTTCTTATTATGATAATACGTTATCATCGATGCACAGACCGAATATATTCTATGATAAAAGGTGGACGGTATATAAATTGGTTAACGAAGAACGTTAGAATACAATTTACAATAAAAGACGTAATCAACAATGTATCTGAGATTGGTGTAGTAAATTTAATAAACCACACCTCGAGATACTCACTTATTTACAACAATATCAAAATAACGAATATTAAGTATTTGCCATTCCCTAGTGTTAATGTATCCCCCATTATAAGTATTAAATATATAACAATAGATGATAACATTTTTGATATGAATGCGCTTCCGTTATTTCATCATAATAAATCAGTGACGAAAATCGGTGTACACGACGAAGTATATTATTTATTATTAAAAAAGTATTTGATCGAATATTCCTTCTACAATATTACTTATGAATCTTTTAGATCATTTCGGATGATTCACGGCGAAAACAAAGAAGTTGTTACTTATGTTTGGGCTCCGGTATTTAATGACGATAGGGAATCAAATTTCATTCTTTTTAAATTTTTTTATAAATATTTAGAAACGTTATTTTTAAAAAATTATCATGAATTATTTGTTTGTAAATTGTTCAGAATCTTCGCCTGGTTTCATCGGATTTCGTTTTTCCAAATTAAAAGATGCACATTTTCATACATTATTGTCGTTTATTCATGACCTGGGTTTTAATAAATCATATTTGATTCAATCTCAGACGTATAGTATTGTAATGAGTTTCATTTATTTGTTAAAAATCAATTTATTTCTTGATTCTGACATTCATATGTTCAAATAGGATGTTATATCTTATTTTGTTTAAATTACAAATAAATTAAGATTACCAAATATTTATGCCAAATTATCAAATTTACTAAAATTACACTCAACCAGATCAAACTTTCACACGTTCTATTTTTTAGACAAAAACAATTTCTTAGTATTTGTCAAAGTATTGGTGTAAACGGTATGTATTAATTGAAATGTTTAATTTGCTATGGACATAATATTCGATGAAATCCAATTTAACAACTATCCTTATCATTAAAGAACAGCAAGAAATTGTTTTGTATTAAATGTGAGATTTCAAAACCCGTAACAAAATTTATGCGCAAGTTCCAAATGTTACTATAAAGAGATATACCTCCGTAATCGATGTTTCTACAAAAAACAATCATAAATATAAGATAGTTCCTCAAAATAGATTCAAACAGATAGAAGCATGCCATATTTCGTAAATTTGGAGAATTCAATGCAAAACTCTATGAAATACTGTCGTCAATACAATATTGCCATGCATCTAATACTCAAAAATTATATGATAGATTTTACATTATCAAACAAATTTTTATATAGGGATCTACATATCTCAACCAATAAAAGCTAATTTATCAATGTTTATTTTAGTTTCTAGTTAGGAATAACCATTTTTGACTCGTCAAAGGTAAGTATAGACAATTGAAAAGATGATAAAGCTGAATTTAATCTCAAAGTACAGTAAGCTGATGATATTTATTTACATAAGCCACATCAAACTTATATTATAAGAAAGAAATGAACTGAAATATAAATTATAAAGTTATTTTTGTATAGATAATTGGTTATTACTGCATTAAATACCATTTTGGTTGACACTGTCTATATTTCTTTTTTTTTGTTAAAATCTTGCAGGCAATTATTGGGAAATTAAAAAAGGGTTAACCGTATAAATATTTCGAATATTTTAAAAATCGATGTGAATTGCAGAACGAAACACGAGTTGTAATATATGATTGATAGTTTGCGATTTACAGAGTTTCCATTTACTTTCGAGCATCCCTAGCGTTCAACAGTCCGACACCGAATATACATAAATGCGCACCTTAAAACGACATACGCGATCCACAGCTAAATAACGTCTACCCACTATTATTTCATAAATAAATTTATTTAATGGTTTAATGAGTATATACGGTCTGCGGCCCATAATGCAAAAATGAAGAAATTATTTAAAAAATAATTTAGACCGGTTTTGAACAAGCAACTTTCTTGGTGGTAAAAATAGATGTTCGAACGAAATTTTTCCTATCACGCATTGCAGAATTAGTTTTCCCAGAAATATAGAAAGTGGATTTAAACTGTATGATTAGCGCTTTTTACTAATTCTTTAAAATCATTAGAAAATTTATTGGTAAATATTAATGATGGAAATGTATATTATTTGATATTCTATACATCCTTGTTTTTGCATTATGGGGCTGGAACCTTATTTACTCATTTTCCGATGAAATAAAATTCAAAATTAATGAATAAAGGGTAGACTCATATTATGCTGTAAATCGCCTTTGCTGTTTTACAGTGCGCACTGATGAACGCTAAAGATGATCGATAGTAAATGGATCATGCTCGAAAGTAAAAGGAAACCTTGTATTATTATTAAAATAAAAATCATTTGATCTGTAGGTTAGTGTCAGATATACACCATTTATTGTCGAAAACGGCCGACATTACGATGATAACATTTAAAGTTTTTGTATTTAATTTATTATAATAAATTTAATTGTTCGAGATTCATTGATGTTTTTTGGAAAGCAAATCTTAGTATAAGCCAGCACATATTCAGAAACGGAACCCGAATGAACATTCTCATGACCTTATACAGGTAGAATCTATTTAACTGTAGATATATAAAACAACATCCGAACATTTGACTGTCATCGTGCGAACGTTAATAATTATGGCCCATAATGGTGTAAAACCTCACCTATCGAATTAGATAATAAAACAAATCATATTGAGACGAATACTACATATGATCCAATTGAATCAGTATCATCGTATAAAAAACAGATTAATGAATATCGCTCTTATAAACAGAGAAACTGAACCGAATAAGAGAATGGAGATTATCATAATGTTCACGGGAATTTTGGCAACGCTGATGATTTTCTAATCAATATAATCTCAATTAGCTTTTTGAAATCTATGATGAATATATATTTTTATACTGATGGATAAAAGGTCATATGAAACAATATCTAATTCGTGTGATGTTCCTGAATTTATCAATGTCAATTGTAATGATATTTCATTAATATTTATCCAGATATTCAGATCTATGAATTTGGTGAAAATTTTCTGATAAAAATACAATTATAATAGAATTGTTTTTATGACAGATTCTCTGACCCATACTTGTTTATCATCCTTAACCAGATTTTTGAGTTTATTTAAATGAAGCAGCAATATATAAAAATGTTGGAATAATTAAAGAATTATTTTATCATCGACATGCATTTCCGAAGACTCATTAATATAATAATGTATTTATAATTGATCTATTATATCCGTGAAATCCTCAATCATACTTCCCTGTAACTGATTTTAACAATTATCTACAAAATTAAAATCTCCATGTTTAACTGACACTTTATACGTAATTTCGATATAAATGATGCGCGATACACAATGTATTAATATGTTATTACTATTTATATATCTATCCACAATATTTCATTCATGCATATTTTTACCTTGTTGTAGCATGTAATCAGTGCCTACGTAAAGGATAAAATACTAGAATTTCATTATGTGAAGTTATCTCATCATTGTCGTTGAAGCATATGACAAGATAGATCACTGCCATGAATATTAGTTCATGAATCCGATTAAACACATTTATCGAAAATTGAAATATATACTTCTTGGTATTGATGAGGTTTACTCTCAAATGGAAATTCAAGACTTCCAGATTTTCGTAGTATATTAATTATTAAGGTTCTAAATGATATTTAGTATAATTATATATTTAATATAAAATATGAAGCAATATACATCACATATACAAATGACAAGTTTCATCTGCTTATGAATATTATGCTTAATTCAAATTCATTTTTTGAGGTAAAATACATTACAATTTAAAAATCTTTAGGATAATAAAATAAATATACATCTGCTAGTTATCGCCCTGAGACAGTGAGCTGTTTAAGATAAAGAGTAAAGGGCGAAGTACGTAGTGAAATATCAACAGGAGTAACCATTTACAAAAATATTAAATATAATTTGTATAGTATATAAATACTAAAGTATAATATCGTAAATCGTCGATCTAAATCTTATTCGTAGATATTCGAAGAATTTAAACAAAAAAACTATTCTTATCTATAAAAGCATTCAATAATTAAAATGTTACAAGGCATGATACTTAATGAATACAACATATTTATGTATTTGTACAATCAATGTTAGGCCAAAAACGAATATTCTATTAGCGGATATATTATCACATAATAATAACGGAACACTTACAGAATTAAAGTGTAATATATTCATCCGTGGTTTAAGGTAGGGATGTAAATGATCAAAAATCCGGTTATGCCTTATATGAGCCTAGGGATCTGTTCGCTTCAATAACATATATTTATGAGTAATAAGTAATTGACGTTGTTATTGCGATTATGTATAATTCCCACCATTATAATAGAAAAATGTATCGTTTTTTTAAAGTCTCAACAGTCTTTTTCTGAATAAGACAATCAATGCTTTCTACGTCCTTTTATTTTGATTGTACTAGCGTGTAGCCTTTGAATGTTTATAGTGTTTCCCATCATGTCTTTCATTTTCCAGATCAGTCTGTCATATTGATTTAACTTAAATATCATCGATATTTAGCACTAAAAATATAAGTGTGAGAATATTCGTTTATTCCCGCTCCTAAGAAACACATCTTGTGTATTTTAACTCATATCACTAATAAATATCATAGTTGCAAGTTGTAATTTCTATTGAAACACTTTCTATTAAATTAATCAGGTCGATTCCTGACATCGAGTTCGCTGGTCACCTGGCATTATTAAAGGCACAGTATCATCCACTAAATTAAGAAAATTTTTGTTGTTACCACATAGAGGCCTCTGGACAGTTTATGTCGATTTAAATACACGATTGAATTTCATAAGGAACAGCGTGGGCTTTCACAAAACCAATATAATATATATAGGCTCTGATAGAAATGCTGCTGGGTAATATACCTTCCCCCCTACTCGCCTTTCCTCATTCAGATTAAAATTTTGTTACCAAACGGAATATCATTGTAATTCCAGAGTCATTGAGATCAAAAACACAAATGTTTATTCAATCGAAAGTTCTCGAATAGAAATTACAACTTCGGACAGTGATAACCATAAATTACAGATGATGAAATACACTAGAAGTTGTTATTTACAAGAGTAAATTAGAGAAAAGATGTAGAGTTTACTATTCTTTAGTGCTAAATTTCGATAAAATATGATTCATTTAAATGTTACATACCTGATCGGGCAAATTACGGACCTAATCATGAAAATGAAAGCCATGAATGGGAAATCATATACAACAATTTTAAAATTGTTTAATTTATTCTTAATTAATGGAAAATCATATGTAAACGAATTCGTAACACAAACATTCATTGTATATAAAAAATATTTGTCAATTAACAAAAACCGCTCTTACATTCACTTACTGTTAAATCAGTTAATTAAATATTGTTAAACAATATTATCAATCTTACGTTGATCAATCCATAATAGGTGTACACAGTTCAGTATTTTAAAAAATGCGAATTTAGAGATTTTAATATAATTTATTCATTTGCTGACTATTTATCTGACAAAAAGATTTGGATCGAGATTCTACTTATATGCTACACGAGTATTTTAGATATAATATATGGTTAAAAATGGAAAAACATCATATTTTTTAGAATACAAAGAAATATATACATTCATATACTATTATGTATCTCATTGTTGTTCATATCCTCAAAAACATTTGGATCTAACAAAGCAGTATAATATGTTTGTTAAAATGAAATTTGATATCTTAACAAAAATTTGTTATTAATGAACATTACTTCCTGTATAAATAATAATTTGATTTTATTTTAATAATCATGCAACCTCTGATATCCTTTCATATGCCCTCAATATAATATTAATACAAAACTTAATAATTAAATGTGAAAATTCATTTAAATATAAAAGCATAATTAATTTAATTATTGAGAATTTACCATTGTGTTTGATACATCAAATATACAGATTAATGTACCACTAATCATAAAGTTTTCTCATCTTATAAGATGAGAAATATTTCCAAAATCAATAAAAATTAAGAATCAATATTTGACTCAATTAATGTCATACCCAAATTTACTAATTTTAATTTATTAATATTATCTCCAAGTTATTGATAATGCAGAAGGATTATTTGAGATTTTTGAAACGTTTTATTGTGATTTATAAACCATAAATACCACACTTACTCACTATTCGATATTCTACTAATACCCAGCAATTTGTTCGATTCTCGATTAACGTTTGCGTACAGGTTTTCTAATAGTCATTTGATTATCGATTGAGTTTAGATGAAGATCGTGTAACTAATTTTATTTACCGCATTTTTTATAAATGGTAAATAATATATTTATTTGATGACTCAAATAATTGTTATTATGCGATCATTATCGATTCTTAAATCGTATTTTCAAATTCATTTACGCTATCGCGATACTTTTATGCATGATATCTTTTTCAAACCAGATTAGCTTAAAATATAATTAATTCCCATTCGTATGAGTATATGATATTTAATGTTGATAATCTAAACGCTCAAGCTCACGAGTAAATATATTATAAATAAAAGTAACTTATGTTTTGTAAAAAGCCTTTGTATTTATTCAACAACAGAAAACGGAGAGGGCAAAAAGTAAACTTTGACATATTCTATTCATTAACAAAAAACATCAAGACAATTCAGGTTTTAAATTTTGGAAGATATTAAGGTATACTTTTTTTGATACATGATATTTCGAGGTGGAATATACTGATTTCAGTTGAGGATGAATGATAATTTAAATATTGTAACATTCCATTTAAAATAGTAAATCTTAAAAACAATTATTGTTAATACAGAAATAGATACCGAGATTTACATAATTATCATCATTATTAGCCTATAAATCATTGAATGTTGCCCAATCATATTTATTCTCAGAAACGTTTATAATGACAATGCATATAGTAATAAATCAAAAATAAAATCATTTAAACCCAGTTGATTTATTTTCCAAGGAATAAATTAAAAATTTTATATTATGGGCGAGTTATAATGAAAGCCATCATCGCTCTGAAAATTCATAAAATCTCACTTTCATGAATTGTGGGTAAGAATACAGACATTATAATTCTGATTTCCTTTACTCTACTTAGTTGATATTGTCTTCAAAGCGATATCGAGATATATATCTTATATATAATATATACTTTTACTGAACGTAGCAAATTTCGACGATTGCTATCGAAAAATGAACTGTACATTCAGCTTACAACACTATATAGTTTCAAATATCTTATCAATTATAAACTTTTTTTTAAAAATATGAAAATAAATGATCAATATATTTTATCTAATTTTAAGAAAATATTAATTAATTTTTACTTTAAAAAAATAAATGATTGATAGTGGATTACATATATACTTATATCAGAGAATGGGCGATTTCGAGCAATATTTTAGTATATTTGACAGTGAATAATTTTGATCACATAATATCTGATATTGTTCTAAATCAAATTTTATGATTCAAAGATGATAGCATACATGAAAATATAATTATTCACATTAGCAATATAATCAGGACAACATTTTTAAGAAAAAATTAATTTATTAGAAAAAAAAGAAAAATTTTTCCAAAATACCTCAACATTGATTCATAATAAATCATATTTAGCCTCTCTATCATGTTTAATATCGGAAGTACATATTCGATATATCAACATATTTGAATTATTTCGTAATTTACCATTTTCTGATATGATCTTTGCTGTGTATTGGTAGAGAATTTTCCATTTTTTGAATGAATTTAATCGAAATTATATACAATTTATTTAGATATTATCATCCTGTTAATTTTTGGTATATATGCTGTAAACGATCGGTTGATGCGAATATAGAAGTCAGAAATCTATGGAATATTGAAAAGTTAAGACAAACACGATCCTGCACAATTAAATCATATTGAGATTTACTGTTCAACATGAGAACGATTGTAAAATTGGCCCGAATGTTTTTACACAACCCTTTTCAGAATCTAACTAGCTTTTGACTAATCTATAAAAAACCCTGCTTCTTTATTCTTTAAGAGATGCGAATTTTCATAAGAATTATAGCGTAAATATTTACATATTTTGAATTGTTTGTCTTTAGAAAAATTGAATTTTTGAATGGGAAATATTGTATATTATTAATATTAATTTGAAGATATATTCATGTGTGCCCTTTTCCACATAAAATTTTAAAATTTCAAATTTGTTTTATTTCAAAAAAGGGAATGTAAACTTGAATCCGCGGGAATTGAGGGAGATATATAGATATATTTATTGGGCAAAATAGTTGTTTGTTTGATTTATTTTCTGAAAAATCTGATTGATAACCATATTCAAATATCACTAATAAGTAAATCCAAATTTACCTTTACAAATTAAACATCATGAATTTAATCAATTATTGATAATTTTTCCATTTTTTATTTAGAAAATTTATTCCAGCAGAATTTCTTATTTTTTGTTTGAAATTGTATTCATTACGAGCATTCAAAATAAATTGTTGAATTGAATCGTTAATTTCCAAAAAAACACGATATTTTAACATGTCAATTTCATTGTTTTAAATCTGTTTTAATGATTGATATTGACAAAAAATTTATCATGGATAGGAGAGAAAATGCCCTAGATATATTTGAAAAAAAATTTCTTATGGATTATATCCAAGCTGTACTGTCAGTGGATATCAATATTCAGATTAATGTTGTTAAAGATTTCATGTTACGATTTGCCTTAAACGACAACTCATATGTGGATAATATATTTATTAGACATTTTCCAATGGAACTTTTATTTAAAATCCATTCAACGGTTTTGGGACTCACAGATATCCATAATAAAACGGACATGGAAATTCTATTATTTAATATCTTTACTTTTATTTATCGAAATCGAAATTTGCTAACAGATTCTACAGCTCATGGCATTATCATAATTATTGTTGAATATATCAAAAATATAGGTCGATTGTCTTTTCTATATCCGAAGGGACTCATGGATTCAATCATCAACTGCGTTTCAAATGAAAATAACAAGATTTTATTCATTTCTGAAAATGCCGTGCTTAATTTTTATTTCGCATTTATGCCCATCAAATTTTCACATAAATTTTGGAAAGTTTGCGAGACGGTTTACAATATAGATAGTAATTGTATTGTGTCGTTTAGTCACGATAAACTTCAAGATAAGACAGATGAAATTATGAACAGATGCTACACAACTTCAGAAGAATGCGCAGTGCTATTATTCGAGTATTTTCAGATGCTATATCGTTTCGGATGGCTAAATGTTGTCGAATTCAGCATTGATAAGTTGTATGTCATGACCAATATGATACTATTACGTCATATTGATAAACCAGAAAAATTCTATCCAAAGTATTTGATAAACCTCTCCAAAATATGGACAGGAATTTTAAATGAAGCCAGCAATAAAATAATCGACTCGATTGATAAATTGGCCATATTCGCAGCAATATTCTCCATTCACCTTTCGAAAAAGCTGCAGAAACTGTGTATCTCTGGAAAATTTATGGCAACGAAAAATATAAAACTCAGATACTATATAATTTACTTTACCCTGGTTTCATCTCCTGTGATTGACCACGAATCAAAACCCTGGTTACGAAAAGTATTATGGGACCTGAACAATTCATTACAAATGTTTATTGAAAAAAAGAACATTAGGTACCTTAAGACCTCCGACCAATTTTTGTTATATCAATTTTATGTCAAATGTCACGATGCACTTTATCTTAAAATTCCTACTCGTGATTACGATTTACTGGATGTCTTTTGTGGAAAGTTGGAAAACATTCGATCTCTGAGTAAAATTTATTAATGAATAGAACTTCATTCCTGTTACCTAGCAAATCATACCCTCTATAGCCTTCCCGGCCTTTTGGAATTAAGTGATTCGCATGTTGCCGAGAATCATTACATAATAAAAATCTACCTTTGGGAATTAATTATGTCCTTGTGTGATGATAAATACATCCATAGACTACAACAAAAAGAAAAGCTTTTTTTATACGAAGACGTTCAAACTATCGCACATTCTGCAATCAGCGATTATCTTATCTCTCTGGTATTCACAAAGCTTGAATTAAATCTACAGAATGATTTTAAACAGTCATCATCTTTTGATGATATCAATTCTTATTTTTTGATTTTGAAAAATGTCATGACCAGGGTCATCTATTCGTTTAACGAATCGTATTGCTTGGATAAATTCACTGCAGAAAATTGTATAGGATTATTACTTAATAATTCAGAAGATTCACCAGAGAATGAATCTGTTATTAATGATTCTGACACTATGTCTGATTCCATGATTATATCTATGCATCCACCCAATCAAAATGAAACCCCATCAATTCGAGCTTTATTAATCTTGTTTAGATTGATTTATGAGCGTAAATTTATTTTTGGAGATATCACTTCGAAATTCATCAA
>JWZT01005143.1:61492-92412 GCA_000827895.1 Thelohanellus kitauei
TAAAGAATATGTTTACATATGTTCGTCATAATTTTCTGGCGTTCTAATATATAATCAATAATCATATGTTATGCACTCAAATATGTTATAAAGTGGAATAAGTAATTAAGAAGAAGATTGAGCATATCAAATAACTGTATATTCAATGTAATAAAAAGCCTATAAATTACAATGATTGTATTGACATAATTCTTTGTCTATTCAACCTTATTATATGTTGATAAATAAATAATATTTCGTAAAATTTATATCTTTTTAAAGTCTCTAGTAATGATAGGACGACATATGATTTTTATGCCTGATTCTAATTCTAATAAAATAAGGTTGTTTATATAAACCATCATTTATTTGACCGTTTATCATTTAAACAGATTTAGGTTTCCATAAGTGAATTAGTGCTCACATTAACGTTTTCTAGGCATGCGTATTAGGATACTAGATATTTGGCCAATGAAACAGATTTTTTAATTTAATATTTCATCGAGAGTTCATTATGCTTAGAGTATGTAGAAATATACCCTGGATTGATTCATAACAAAGATTAACCTCTGATATTACATTTAGTAAATAACGAAAGGTTTAAATAAATTTCATGGTATTAATGATAAGAGGATCATATTGAAAATAGTATGGAATGATTAGGATTGCGGGATCATTAATCGGATTAAATAGCCTTTTCTGCCAAGTGAGTGACATATCATACCCAGGAAATAATATTTATTTATTCTTACAATAATGATATCAACAAAGATAGAATTAAGTTTATTCCATTTTGAAAGATAAACTAGCTTGAGATTCAAGCAACAGTGGCTTTAAGAACTGTTTGATACTGAAAGGACATCGCATTTACAAATGTTAAGGGTATAATTTTTATATATTTTTTATGTAATGATTAAAGTCAAATTTTTGCCAAATTTGCTGAGGAAAATATTAAGAATACATCAGCCCCGAAAAGAATGATGAAAAATGGTTATTGGAATTTTTAAAACGCTATCACAAAAAATAAATACACAATGTATCAGTTCAACAGCTGAGGAAAAAGGACGATGGTTTAATTTTGGCAATTCTAAATGACATTTCAGACATAATTCAAAGATTATAGACGGAAGAAAGAACACAGTCCAATTCATATATGCAAATAATACTGATCGATAATCTAATTATGACTATTCAACTCAATTATTCAATGATCATGTGATATAATACGTTACAATTTCAGAAAATTGAAGAAAAAAAACTTTATTTTTGAATTCAATCAATCCACAAACCGTATTTTAAAAACTTAGCTAATCAGCGAATTGAGAACGTGGTCATTTCGTACCTTGATAATATATGACATTACTGATATATCCGTAAAAATTTCATGATTTATATTTAAAGCATCGGCCATAGAAAGAAGTTTATTATAAAACCATATTCGTTTGAATAGTGATGTTGATATAATGAGACAGCTACTCTAATCAGACAGCAGCTGAAGTATTCTATTTTGAAATGAATTCGATTTAGAAGATAGTGACGTTTCGAGCAGATTTCACACTATTTATGCCAATAAATGTAATAAAACGCAGCTTTTTTTAAGATCTGAGATATATCATCTTTGTAAACATAAATGTTTTGCTTGTCGATTAGAGATTTCAGTGGAAAATATTTGTAAACAATTTTGATTGAAAATGGAAATTTAAACTTTTATACCATCAGTTTATATATTGTCAAGTATATCCTCAGCTAATGATGAGAAATCGCTAAATTCGCATTTGGCCTTTACATGAAGTGAGATGATTATCAAAGGATTGTGCAGTTATTGATTCGGTGACAAATTATGTGATATTTATTTGATATTTAATTGAGGAGTTATTTATTAGAAATTATACTATCAGTAATCTAAACTTAAGAGACATAGAATTATGCAGTTTCTGATTTTTCTGACAGCGAAAAATTATTTTTGGGCAGAACTCGCATCCAAGCCATAAAACTTTACACAAATATTTCTAACACCATTTAAGAGGCTTCCCTTTTGTAATATATATGCAAAAGAGGATGTCAGCATTTCGGACAAGCAGTTCATTGGAGTGATTCAATGAAAGATGTTCTTGATTCTATTGATCAATAATCGACAAAAAACAAAACTTCAAATTTTGAATTACTCTGTAATCACATTGATTTAAGATTTCATGATGACAAATTGATGGATTATCAGGAAAAAAATATTCAGTCTTAAGTTGCAAAAGAATCTCTATTCCAATATGGCAAAGATAATTTGAAAAAATTGATTTGAAATTTTTCAGCAGTTGTAGCCAAATTCAAAGAATGTCTATTTACATAATTCGTGAAAAATATTGAAATTTTATTTTTACAATTCTGTGAATAGTGAAAGTGGGTTTGATTAATATATTTGGTGGCGTCATTGTAGATGTTATGAACAATGAAGATATGCATTATCTATCTCATCTGCTTGACATATTTGGAATATTTCAAGCATTGATTGCAGTCTGAGAATGAGTTATCAGACGTACGAACGCAAATAAAACAAAATCAAGAAATCAGATAGAGTTTAATGACGTGGATAATATTATGTGGATCAAAGTTTATATATCATCAAGATAAATTATTGATTCTCATTATAATCTCAACTATAAATACAAACATAATCGACGAATGTGATAATTTAGAAATACTGAGTATAAATAAATTTAATACCACCTATTTTGGTTGAAATATATTTTATTTGTTGATTTTTTTGAATTTTTGTAACCGTTTTCTGAAATTAGTTCTTGAATTATTTTTTAAATAATTTATGTGTTTATAAATATTTACCACAGCTCAATCTATTATTTATAAAATCGATTATTGGCACGAAGTTTGAAATGAATTATAACCATGTTTATAGAATTTACTCTCGAGATTGTCTCAAACAAGATTTTACGTAATATATTGTGGCCTACATCATCATTATCCTATAAGAGATATTAAAAAAAAGAATATAAATAACATAAGACAGATCCTAATTTTTGATCTCGAATACGTGTTTTATACCCGTAAGTAATTCAATATGAATCTACTACTAGTCGGTTTTAACATTTCAAAAAATTATCTCTTTAGAAGTGATAATTTTTTTTATGCTCTACCAATCACAAATTAAAATTCTAATAATCATGTAGGAATAATTCCATGTCGCATATTTATATTTACTCAATTTATTTTATTCATAAATAACTATTTATAGTCTGTTAAACGCCACTTGTAATCTGCTATGATTATGTAAAAATATTTATAAGCTGATATCAAATATGAATATTTTCAATAATTCTCTTATAATTCTTAACATTTTAGCAAATGATAATCTTTTAATCACATAATCATCTTATTCAAATGGTCCGTTTGATTTCTAATCATTGAAAATCATTACTATCATAATTTTAATTAGTTGTGGATATCATGTTAGTTTGCAAAACATTACACATTTGGCAATAATTTGATTTTTATTTTAAGATATCAAAAAATATTGGAGAGATAAGTGATAAGAGGACATATAACATATATTTTCATATAAAAAATTTATCTACATTTTCATTTAATGGTGTGGTTGTATATTTATATCCACTTTTTAAATTTTGAAACCACCCTGTACAGGGTCATTTTATTGATATATTTCAAATATGAAACCTGTGTTTATCAAGTTCCAAACTAATGAGTACTCAAAATGTAATATGATCACGTAGTCTAGTGATATCAGAATTATTATTATAAAATCCTTTACAACTGTACAAATCGGATACTTACTAAATTATAAATATGTACTAGTTTCTAATCGAGTCACAAAAACAAACTTAATTCATAACTTATTCAATATCCATACAAACAATATAAAAATATGGGATAGTAGCTGTGGCGCAAATGCGATAGCTTTTTTGTAATGAATCGTTGATCTATCATAAAAGCAGTACAAAAAAGGCAGTGTTGCCATCTATCGTGTTATCCTCGATAACCAATAAGAAATCTTTCACTTTTTATTATTAATTAAACCGTAAGTTTAATTTTTGTACATTCTGTGATAAATATCAAATATTTACATTTTATAAAAAAGTAAAAATTATTTTTAAATATATCATATTTTATGAATCAAATATATAAATGACGCTAAAATATATTGTAAAAGCAATCAAAAGCAATCTCAGAATCAATGAAAACTATGGAACACAATATACTTCACCCATAAACATATATATTAAAAATTATTCATATGTGTTTTATTTTAGACTGATAATCATTTAAAAATATTTGAAGAATTTCAAATATAACATACCTCAATAACGTTCGGAATCTGCGGGAACAATTCGTGAAACTACCGATAAATATACAAGGTTAAAAAAATGGTGTTTGACTGCATTCTAAACCATTAGCTAATACTAATATCGCGTTACATTATATTTTTTCAGTTCCTTTTGCCAAACCAAAAAAGTCTCATATAACATACAAATTTATATGTTACGTTTTATGTGCCTAATTATAAATATACTATTTTAAATTCTGATAAATTACACCGAAATGTGAGGCGTTATCGATTCGCAAAATATAAACGATTTTAGTGTCAATAAACTATCGTATATTGGTTGAGGATGATTGATAACTTTTTTTAGATTTTGACTGGACAAGATCTGTCAAAGATTTTTATATATTGGATGATTGCATGATTCCCTTAATTTAAGTCTTACAAAGAATTGAGAATTTACATCTTCATACACACATACGTTGATATACCTGTATCTGTTTAGGTCTTTGATGGAAAGCTCTAATATATTTGGTCGGCTTTTTGGTAAAAAATATATAGTTAGCAGATATATCTTATTATAATGACATTAAAACTCGGATATCATTTATTGGACGGATTCTGATGTCTTAGATTTAAGATAGTTTACAATTATTTCAGATATTTTAATTCTAAGGCTACCAAATATTTTGGATTTAATCTTTGTATCTTCTAAGGATAATTTGGTTGAAAACCGATATTACGAAATATTAATTAAAGTCACAATTTTCGAAAAGTTATTGAACTAAATAATCAAAGGAAGATACTTAGACATGCTTTACTGTAATTATATATTTAATTAATACATTAAAACTTTAATTGTTGGTTGTATTTTATAGTTATGTTATGGGTGAAAAACGTTAATATTTTTTCAAATGGACATTAAATTATCGAAAAAAAAATTATTTTATCTTTGAAAAATATTTTTTTAAAATTATTAATACTTATATTCGATGCATTTATTCATATATTTGATAAAAATCATAATAGTTATTTCTTCTATTATATCGAAATTATTCCAATTACTAAATACCTCAATAAATGAACAATTTGTTTAAACGTTTTGTTAAATTTATGACCAAATCAGGAAAACGTATTCGTTGTTAACTGCTGTTTTCAACCATCTTCGTAAGCGATTTTTTAAACATAGTGATAAAAAATATTTATATATCATGTTTTTATGACCAATTAGTAGGTTAAGATATTGGATTGATAATAATTCGTTTGTCTCATATCAAAGGTTACTAGGATGTTATGTACGATATTTATTTTGGTAACGGGAATTGATAAAGCTTCGGCAAATAAATTTTGATCCATAATTAACGATAAATTAATTTAATGTATGAACAAGCCTCATATATTGCGTGTAGACAGTTCGAATTTTAAAGTTAACGACGAGAATAATAATATTAATGTATATTTATGTCTTAATATCCATGTTTTTAACTCAAATTCTCAGTTTGGAAATGTATTTAACTTAAAATGATTCTTAAAAATTCCTATATTTTTTTAATCATTTTTATTATTATTAATATTAAATAAATGACCCGTTAAATAACTCATATTATTTCATTATTATATTTCATAGATTTGTCAACGTATTCTATTCGATCGATTTCATCTATCTTACTTTAAAAAGCGTAAAATATATAAAATTCGAAATTTATGAATAAATTTAAATATCTAATTCATTTCAGTCATTTTCTTGCTTAGATTTATATTACATATATGTTAAGAATTAAATGGGGACATAAATGAATGATACATCTTGAATATATCCATCTTATATTTTGATGTTATAATAATTATGTTAAATTTAATGTTCAAGATTCTTAAACTTGAATCTTGCTTAAACAAACAATTACAGATCAAAACTCGGATAAAACACCAAAGATTTTTTTAATTAAATTTTGTATGATATCGTTT
This sequence comes from Thelohanellus kitauei, assembly GCA_000827895.1. NCBI lineage: Eukaryota > Metazoa > Cnidaria > Myxozoa > Bivalvulida > Myxobolidae > Thelohanellus > Thelohanellus kitauei. Next base: position 67,725 of record JWZT01005143.1, read on the forward strand.
TGATATCGCGTTAATTCGATGTTCTTTGTGTAATGACCTATATAAAATTTATCATCTAATTTTAGTTTATATACTGCCTATTATATCTTTTTAACATTTATACACATGTATAAATATGTATAGGTTATTTTATTTATAGCTCACTCGGATATTCATCATAGTTCATTGAATATATTTTGGATTTTACTAGGATATTTGAATATAATGATTTATTTATGTTTCGTATTCAACTTACAAAAAATGTGGTCAATAGGGATGCTTATACCATGATATCAAAATTATCAATTTAATGTATAAATTTACGTCTAACATTAATTCATTCTCGAATGAATAATGAAGACCAAATAAAATTTTAATGAAAATATTAAATAAATTTGAGTTATTACAACTACTTGTCTCCATAAAAAACTTAGAACATTGAATATTTTACTTTTTGATTACCTCAATTGTTGAATAAGTTACAATAATCATTTTTAAGTATAATAAAAAAAATATTTTTGAATTATTGTAAAAAATTACCAATATAATATACATTTTGAAATCTTTTTCTGTTGAAATACAATATATTTATTTTATAAATGATCATCCTATAATGAATATAGGTTCAATTAAAAAATATTTTTTAATGCGCCTTACCATCAAAAATCAATTCCTTGGGTTTTGATATCATAAAATATACGATTTTAATATCTATATAAGCTCAATGGTTACGTTGTTTCATATATATTCAAATAAATGATTATGACACAAATTTCTATCATGAACCTTAAATTATGACATAAAAAATTGAACAAAGTGATTACGCATGCTCTCGAGCAATCTATAGCCTGTGAAAAAATATTTTTGTATTTTAGGTATATGCTGATTTAATAGAAAATTTATAGATAAATTATCATTAATTTTTTCAACGTAAGGATTTTTGAGAAAGTGACACATTTTACTGTTATGTATTTGTCACAAATGTATTTAGAAAAAAAGAGACATTTCAGATATATCATTTGAATAAAAAATGAAGAGAATTATATATAAGGCTGAAATTCAATTATTACAAATCATTCTGATGATTATAAACATCCAATAATCCGATAATATCAGTCTAATATAAGCAAACACATGATCAATGTTAACGTATCGTAAATTTTCTACATCAGTTTTTCAGATTATTCACTGTTTCTATTAAAATTCATTTATGAAAATGGGCTACCTTTATGAAGAGTATATTTTTACGTATTAATAAATATTTAATTCTCATAAATATTTACTTATCACAAATTGATTTCTGATTTGATTCTATGAACAATGTTTACAAAATTTTCAAACAAAAAGATTTTAAAATCGTTTGATTCATTTTAACATCATATTACTAAGAAACCAAAGCTGATAATCGTTTGTTACTATTTAAATATGTTTCCCCATCATTAATATATTTCCGCGTTTTATTCATAATTATTTATTCAAAGATTTCTTCTCCAATGCTGTTTTTACGAAATGTATGCGAAATATGGAATATATACATGATTATAAAACCATAATGATAATCTGTTTACTAAATTCTTTAATGAAAATATACTTTAATCATCATCAATAGAATGTACTCAATGATCTTGTGATTAAAATATTCATTATAAATATTATTGATTAATATCTTATGATCGAAAATATGCTTTCTGATTTCATGATAACTCGTATATTTGCGCATAAGCTTATGGTAAGCATTTAAGACCTATAAATAAGGATGAATTTTTATTTGTTATCAATGTTGTTATTGATTGGACTATTATATCTAATTCTGCCTGAATTCGTCAAAAATGATGATATAGTATCTCGAATTCACAAGCTGGATCTTAAAAAAACCGAAATTCTCAATAAACTCAAGATGGATGTCAATTATTATTTACCAACAGGAGAATCAATAACGGCCGAAGAATCAAAATTTGACACTTCAAATATAATTTATTTGAATTTCACAGTTGATGGTTCAGAGATGAGGCTTGAATTTCAAAAATCAGACAGGCAACATTCACGGTTAATCATACAATGCAGGACTTCACAAAATGGGACTGAAATTGAAATCAGTGAATGCAAATTATACATTCGTGGGGGTAATGATAAAACGACCGGCAATTATTCAATCGGATATCAATACAGATTCAACACAATAACCAACTACGAATTCGAAAAACATAAGTTACAATTTAACATCGATGAGAACAAAAATAAATATTTCAGATTCCGATTGACTGAATTAATCATACTATTCCGTAATACAAGTCGAAGATGTGTGTTCAAAAATGAAGCATTCAAAAATAAAGACGCTTATTTGAATACAAAATTATTGGTGTACCCTTGTGAAACGGATGGCAGAAATTATTCATCTGTTATCGATATTACCAACTCTAATAATTTTGATGAATTTTTGATTACAACGAAGAATCAATTATTGCATCAAACAGGAGTCTGGACAACAAGTAATATATTGATTACAGTATTGGTAATCATGGTAATACCTATTTCTTACATAATTTATAAAACAAATTTTCATCTGAAGATATTGGCTAAAGGAGGATATTCAAAATGATGACTCAAGATATTTCAAATCTATAAACATCTAATTTTCATTAAAATTTACGATATAAATTTGATAGTTTTTTTCAATTTTAAATCAAAAGTTATAATGTTTTTAGGGAGTTTAAAAAAGTCTACGAAATTGCGAAATATATTCTTGTGAATGATGCTATATTTTATATTAAATGTGTATGTTTATAAATTCATTACCCGACCAAATACGATTTTAATAACACTGTGAACTGCGGAATAACTGTATCGACGTGGGAACATGTACTACATATACCATGTTTCCATTCATACTTGCATCGATTAAATTTCATTTCGCATATCATTAAAATTCGGTTTTCATTTGTTTACAGTAGTTTGACGTTCAAAATGTTGAATAGCCAGAGATGGGCGGATACTTGTTTTTTTATAAATCTTGAAACATAGTGTAAATTATTTTGATACAAGCCACATATTTTTGGCGCGTAAAAATCCTGATCCATCTAAACATGCCCACGCGACGTCTAAATGCTAATTTAGTTATTTCCATTTATTTCACGATACCAATTTGTGTATTTATGTAAACAGTATTTGGGCAGATAAAATTTTGACTACCCGTAGAATGTGAATACCTTTTTCAATTAACAAAAAATAAAGACTTTGACAAAGCAATAATTTAGAGAAAAATTTACAATACCGCGAAATAATAAACGCTGTGGGCACATCTGAGCTTCTTTGATGAGTAAAGTTAATTTCATTATTTAAGTTTTGATGTCTCGGAACAGTGGTTTACATTTGAAAAATTGAAGCTTGCTTCCGTTTATGTTTTTCTTTAAAAAAAATGAACAAAATAATTAAAGTGAAGTACGGTTTAGTTAATTTTCAAGTATTTAAACTCATAATGTGTAAATCCTTTCAAGATGATTTTTGATGTGTATTGGAAGATCGAGGCTGTCATAAAAGATTCATTTTCCTTTTAAATTTGAGTTTCAAGTTTTAAATGTCATGAGCAGATAGTATTTACGCCTTTGTTTTTGCCCATAAAAATTATTATAGGTAGGAAATTACAAAGAGTACCTGGTCACTTATAATATTTTTAAATGATTTAAAATTGTGACTATCGATCAAAAAATTATTTTCTCTAACGTATTAATCATTTTCTAAACTCTGTTTTTAGCAACATATTCGGGTATATGTCAACCACTGTACAGAATAATAAACACTTAAATCTTGAAAATAACGTAACTTTTTAATAAAGTCTTGCAATTGTTAGCGCCAGCATTTTTATTTCTTGGTATTGTTCCCGACCAATAAAAATTATGAAGTGTCAAAAACTAAGATTTAATTTTCATAGAAATCGGTATCCACATTTATACCGGTTGTAAAAATTTAAACCGTAAAAACACTTTATTCATAAATATATCATATCGTAGCTTGAAATAAATGAAAATAACTAATACCACGTTGATATTTTGTGCAGGCCGGCTGACATTGGCCAATGATTGAATAGGTTAGAAATATGTGGGTTTTGTCATAAACGTTTAAACAATGTTCGTAATTTGTAAAAAAACTATAAACATTTTTCTGGAACGTCAACATTTTGAACGTAAAAATACTAAATATATCAAAACTTAATTTTGTCAATGTGCGAAATGAAATGGATTCAGTGCGAAAATGAATAGAAACACCGTATTTGGATTACATGTTTCCTGATCGATACAGTCACTTGGCGGTTCACAGTTTGTGAGTGTCTCTATTTTATCGTTTCGTTATTTGTTGACGAAACTGTAAATTAATTGCATTGAATTATTTTATTTCCTTAGTGGTTTAGAAATATAATTTGTAAATAAATCAGCAAATGACTTTATTTAAGCATCTAAATTATCAATCGTAATTATTTCTATTACCCAAAAACATTATGTGTTGACTAAAACCCTTCAATAAACTAAGTATCGTTCATCTCTTAATACGCGTATATTCAATTTTTAATTAAATTTTTAATATATAAATATAAAAAATGTGATTGTAAATAGTATAGCATAAAGATCTGTTATCGATTTATAATATTTTCATGAGTGCAAAAAAATCATTTGTTTATTCTAAAAATTTGTGTGTACTGGATCGTATTTACGCGATAATGCACCTCTTAAATTTCAATTCGAAAATATTTATTTAATAAGATTATCAGCACTGTAAATAACCTCTGATCAATAAAATATAGACTTTAGTGATTTGAAGTTGATTGACTTCTCATAATTAGATATTACATATTCCATCGTAAAAATAATCACATACCTTAAGATATAACATTATTTTTATTAGAAAAACCAATAATCAGATCTTTGGATTTTTTAATTTATTTTTTCAAAATTTATGAATATATTTTGATTTATGTGACATTTCAATATTTATTGATATTCGTTTTTAGTTTTCTTATGGTCGAAATATTTCTCAATATTCGTCTCTCGGAGTATTTTTTACACATACTATACATTTTATAAGTTAAAGATTCTAGTATAAATATCTACATGAATAAATACTCGGAAATATTCGTTAATATTTTGAAAATACTCAATTGGAGGATGTGAATCAGGTTATTTACATCCAAATGTAATAATCTTCTCAAAAAATTAATATGTATATTTTATCACGACTTTTTTCGATAACTCAGTATTATATATATTTACAAACTTTAAATACATTTTCTCATAATATAACCATACATAATATGATTCTTTACGAATTGAGAGAACCTTCACATTTTAGTGATTATTATTCAAATCCATCTAGGTTTCATAAAACAATGAATATAATTGAATATATAGAATTATGACAATATATTTTTTTTTAATGATTCAAAATAGTATGAATGGTAATATTTTAATATTTTTGTCATATACCAAGGACTTTTTCCTTAGTACTGCCAATTTTTAACTACTGAAAAATAAATAATTCTCTAAATATTTAATCTAATAATATTGTTTATGGGAAGCAGTTAATTAAAAAATTTTAACTCAAAATATGAACATTATATTTTTATATATTAATTATGAATCTTTTTATCGGAAACATCTATTTAAAATATTTAGATTTATTGAGGTGAATCAAAGGAGACATATTAAATGTTTATATTTATCATAGTTTAGAAAATGTTTTTTTTTTTAACTTATTCACAAATATCTACGTCATTACATAATTTTCATTTATTTGTTGAACAAAATAATCAAAGTATTTTTATTGAACATCGAAAAAGAGATTGATATATATTTTAATGTATTTTGTAATTTTTTATGTATATTTTTCATTGTATAATATTTCGATATTTTCACATCTAAACATTTATTATAGAAAACTGTATAAAATAAAAGGAAAGCCCTTTTTGTTTGCATGATACATCACGTAAGTGTAATTCAAATGTAATATATAATTCTTGAGTAATCAATAATTAATTATTTTATTTGAATTAAGTCTCGAAAGTGTTTGCCTCAAAAACTTTTGAGATATGGCAATCTACATTTTATTGATCTAATATTCAGGCTCACAAGACTAGGTTAACGATGATACAATACTTAGAATTCGTGCTTCTATTTTCCATTTATCGTGTCCGTATCGTCGTAATCGGCCTATACTACATGACCCGGGCTGAAAAATCGACTTTAATATTCAATACTAAAATGATCATATAGTTAATCATAATCACAATCGAATTCATATTTTCTTGAAATTTGTTCAAATATAAATTTATTGTTGTTTAATTTAAAATCAAAATTATTCATATAAAATTTATGATCTTCAATGAATATTCGTAATATCTCGTTCTGTTATGTAGATAAAATATTTTACCTGATCCTCTGTTGACAAATACATTTTTTTATCGCATCTTTATTCACATACGTTTAAAGCTTCTTAAACATTTGTTTTAATTTCTGTATATTTTTTGAAGATTAATCTTAAAATGACTCGGTCAGCATTCACCCGATTGAATTATCAAACGGATTTGAATCACTTATTATAGGTTTCAATTGATTCCGTCAAAAGAAATCGAGGGTGTTTTTTTAATATTCGGTTGTGTTTAAGACTATGAATCTGATCTAAATCTTTATAAAAATATAATTAGTTTCGAAACGGATGGATTTAAAGGCAATAGATGTTCATTAGATAGAGTATTACGACAGTAATCCCGATTTATTTAAACACAATTTTCAATAAAATACAGCATGTTTCTTTTTGCTAAGAAATATCGAGAGAATCCATTGATAATATACACAAAAATACGCCGTGATATATACAAACAATCAGAATGGATTGTCAATTTATTATTACTTTGGGTGATTTGATATGTTCATTCATCGATATTAGTGATATCAATGAGTGATATCATCAGCTAACAAAATATGGTTTGTAGTATCCGTTAAAACACAAAAGATGTTTACTTTAAAATATTTTCTTCTGTATAATTTATATATAAGGTTGAATATTCTTTGATTTTCTTTGACACATTTTAATCAGACTTTTTTTCATTATTCAATATGCAGAATTTAGTGAAATAGGAGTTTCGATAGGTATTTGACCAATGGTTGGATGCATAAAAGTTACATTTTTAGAATTTTATATTTGATTAAACATACTTAATATCTTTTTTTCCGAATAGCTGTCTATTAATGTTCATTTATTTTCAGTTTATCGATTATGCTTGGTTTATGTTTTTATCAATCTGTTGCTGATTTATATATTTTCTATCTGGAAATAAACTCATAAGAAACTATTTTTACATGTTTTAATTCACTTAGTTATACAAGTGTGATCATCTCGTTATATAATATAATTATATACAGGAACGCGCAGATGGGTAGTTCAAAGTATATTTGACCTAAAGTTTACCGAATAGTTAACGAAACATAAATGAGCTTAAATCTCTATCTTAAAGATAAAAAAATTATCTCAAAAATATAAAGTATAAACATATTGTGATTTGTGATGATATAGTTTGTGCCTTAAAAAAAATTATATGATCAACTCAAGAAAAATCTAATGATTACCAGGTTTTGTAGGCTTAAAACTTAGATTAAATAAATGATAATTGATATATTTCATAATCCTATAATACGAATACTAAAAATATATCTCTATATTGTGTGACAAAAGACGATCGACTATCATTTCAAAATGTTACAACTTCTGATTTATATTTCCATGAGTTATCATTCCCATAAACTGGATGTCACTAATTTTAGACGCCATTTATAATATTTAAAAAAGCAATAAATGAACATAATATTTTATTAAATCATATATCAGTTTAAAAGAATTTTTAAAATTTCATGAATTCGTTGTAAATCATATGATCATTTAAAAACATATCTGATATAGCACATTTAAAGGCATGCGCTAAAATTGATTACATATCTTTTATTTCATCAAAATATATATTGAATTGAGACATCACAAAGAAACATTTTGTCAATGTTTATTAAGAACTCAAAAAAAAGTTGTAAAATTGGGACATTTATCACTAAAATACTGTAGACGTGGAATGACGATCAGTGATTAAAAGTAATTTATTTAACGATTCAAGTATGTACATTTAAGCCTCTCAGATTCTCAAGGAAGATAGAAATCCATGATTTAGATCGATTGCATGTAAAAATGTGTTGATGTATGGTGTATCCAGTCTGTAGTACTCAGTCTCAACAGATAAATATGTTTTACTATTTATTAGAGTCATAGAAATAAATATAAACTTTTGATATACTTACAAAATAATTCATCAAGCCGTTGGGTATTTATTAGGTAGTTTCAATCGAATAAAATCATTTGGGATGTTAAATAAACAACAAAATAGCTTGATTACGATCAAAGATATTGTGGAGTATTGGTAAATATCAGATTGACCAAAATTTTTTGTATATTTTATTCACACGCTAAACAATTTAAAATTATATATATTTATGCTGTGTGAACAAGAAAGTAAATTCGAATCACCACTACTCCAAGATCACAGAAGAAAATAACTTTTTTATTTAAAAAGAAACGATTTTTTAATATTTTGTAGTTACCCCAGAAATTACGGTACTGGTCACGTTTTTTGTTAGTATCTTATTAAAACATTAAACATATGATATTTTTTGATGATGTCAATTCTGTGAAATGTTTGAATTATCAGATTAAAACAATCATAATTTCAATAAGTCGTTTATGATAATATTAAGGACATTATAAACATAACCAGACTACTGTCAAATCCATTTATATTTGATGTTTATTATTACACAAAATCGAATAATAACTTATGTTTTACAAATATTTGGATGTGTCCCTAGTAACAATATACAACAAACATGAAAATTAATACAAATTCATCATAAAGAAGGAAATTTTTCTGGTAGCCTTTTACTTCAAAACAGTGTAAGATTTCAAAAGATTCGACCGTTTTCTGATGTTAAACTATCATTTACTCGATGCTATCTGGTTATAATTTTATGAAATGAAAAAATCGATGAATTTTGTTGTTGTAAAGATGTAAATTTATAGTTGATATTAACAAATTTTCGCTTTCTAATAGTGATAACACTAATACAAAAATAATCCTAGTTTAAAGAAATAGATGAAACCAAAACTATTTCAATTAAGAAGGTTGTTGATCATTTAATCAGCGAATCCTTTATATTTAACGATAAATGTTTGCAAATACTTAAAAAAGCTAAAGAAAATGAAAAAAATGAAAAGTGGAGAAGTATAATTATCTGTAGTTCAGGGGCTGGACACTCTTATTTTAAAGCCGCCCGTCAAATTTCCATCGATGAGGATGATTTTGAAGAAGCTTCAAAGTTATATCTTGATTCAGCGCGCTGTTATCGCAAATTATCACCTGACGAAGCTTATGAATGTTATAATGAAGCAATCATTGCTTGTCTCCAAAATGTAACACCTTAATTAACAAATGAATGATAGAGATTTTGCGATCAGACTTTCTGTACGATGTGGATACATCTATGAGACTGAAATATGTGACGTGGAGAAAAGTGAAATATTTTACGAGTGGGCGGATGAATTGCGTCGTATTTACAAAATAAAACATTTCTGTAAATTCACAATTCGCTACATGAATGAATTTGTTGAAAAAATCTCTATGTCGTTGGATAATGACCCAGGGGTATTTTCATTTATTATCAGATCATTCCGGAGAAAATATACAAAGAAAACAGGATCCTGGATGATACGAGTATTTCATTTGGATATTAATCATAGATATTTGTCATCGATGTGTCCATTTTATGGAGCTACTATCCAAATATGTTTGTGAATGTACCACAATTGAGAACAAGTATAGAATTTGTATTCAAACAGCTATACAATGATTGAGTGGGTGCGTGATAATCTACAAATTTTTAAAAAGACACTGCGTCAAACAAAATACTATGTCGAGCAATTTCATAATAAAAGCAAAGATACAACCTCAAAATGTAATTCTATGCATCGCATACTCGATTCATTAATTTGATCACATAATTGATTGTATAGATACCGTGATATAGATTTAAAAATGACGCATATTTATATAATCACTATTAAACTCTCATATCTTGAGTATTGAGATTTGAAAATAATATTGTTGTTATCTTAAATAAAGGATTTTTCGACTCATATATGAAATATTTGATTGTATTGATAAACATCCAAAAATCGTTAAGGTTTATTCTAAGGTAGATATGCATCAGATAACTTTAAAAATTTATTTTTATTTTGTTTTACATGTTTGTAATCTAAATAAAATTGGTAAAACGAGAGATATTTATAAATACAGGTAGCATAATCATTCAAATATATATGCTATACAATCATATAAGGACATGTATCAATACAGAGTAATTTTAACCAGATTTCATAAAAAAAAGACGTGTGAATATTATTGAAATTACAACAAAAATATAGATCTTTCTAAAAGCATTCTCAAATTTATGATGGGTGCGATATAGCATTTAAAAATTAGTCTTTTTTGAATCTTGATTCTTATACAACGAAAATATGATCATTGTATAGATATGTGGATAATAAAATGGCATATTCATTTGTATTTGAATCATGACAATAAATTTGTTTAATTTTATTTAAGTTGTATAATTTTGATTCAAATAAACATTTATGGAATATTATAATAGTATTTGGATTTCGTTCCTTTCATAGCCTTTTATTTGATGTTTTACGAAATAATACTATTTGCATTAAATATACAAAATATTAAACATATATTATATAATAATCGTCAACCATCTAATATTTACATTCTCACAATCCAAATTTGTTCTTAAGCATAGGTATATTTAAGATAGTATCCATCCAGAATTCTTTTTTGCACATTAGGTGCTTGATATTTTATTGAATACATATGAGATAGAAATACGATTGATAGTTGATTTGTAATTTTATGGTCATACCTAGTATATTCTTTTTTAAACCACACATATATTTCTTATTATATATCCTTTCTAACCACAGAAATAAATCCTATAATTAGTTGACCAATTATGAAATTATTAAATATATTCATCTATATAATATTCATAACTCTGAACAAATTTAAATAATTTCATCAAGTAAATTAAGCTTAAGATTTGATATTTCGTGGGTATATATATATAAATCAACGCATACTCAGCTATTTTAATTCAAAAACACAAGCTGAAATTTTTGTTAGTTTTAATCATGCCAATTATAATTAATTATTCTATATTGGAATCTATATAATTTAAAATTACATGTATATCGTGTAGCATATCATTTATCTATTTTAAATTTGAGTGCATCCTAATTACCTTAATATGTAATTGAATATTGTGCTGGTGTATTATATATATAATTTCATGTTTTAATATTTGAAAAAGTGATTATGGGGCAGAAGAAAATCTTTCATTTAAATACAGGTTTTTTTATTAAAAATATTCTGAGTAAGAATAAATTTAGTCTTAATTATTGTACTTATATTTGCAATATATATTTTATATTCCAAAGAGATGGTTTATGATTTAAAATATGGAAGTTATAGGATGACAAATGTAAATGTGTCTGTACTTCAGACAATTTCTATTGAATATAGATGTCATTGCATAAAAACGGGATTTAACTTTTGACATGAGTGTAAATTTGTTAATTTTTACATTCATATGACAAATTGTTTTTTCTTACGTGATTCAAAGTCTTAAGGTATGGATATTTTTAAATGAAAATTAATCAGTATATCACCTTTATAATTTTCATTTCGAATCCGGGATTTATTATTATGTTCATATATAAATATATTTTATGTAAGAAAATGTCGTGCCAATATCCGGATACAGTGGATTGATTACAGTGTTTTAGATATTATATAAAAAAATTTTGATGAATATTAGGCAGTTTTCATCAAATATTGTATCGTGTCATCGGCACAATACGTTAACATAAGTCATATTTGACTTAATATATCAGGATAATGAATAAGGTAAATTTCAAAATGTTCATCTCAACATCAATTTAAATAGACCTTCCAAAGTTAAATACAAAAAAAATGTTTGTATATCACTAAATATTATTCCAAATTTATGTAAATAGGTATGCAAAGATGTAATCATAAACGTTTAAGGTTATCAAACCTCATTTTGATTTGATATTAAATTTCGGGTATGGAACGTATTGATTACGAATAATTAGTATGATGTTCGTTATCTAATGCAATAATGCTCATGTTTTTCATTTTATCAAAATCTTGAAACATTACGAGGACAGAAATATAAACCATATTTAGCTAGAACGTATCTCTTAAGGCGCGTTATTTATTATGGATATTTAATATTACTCGGAGAGTATAATAAGATTTGTTAAACAAGATCACTGTTTACTAATATTATAAAGATAGAATTCAGTTTTTTTGGTACAATTTTTTTTTGAAAAATGTAGTCTGTGGTCATAAGTTCAATTTCCAAAATTTTGAAACAAACAACGGTTGACATATATATATTTATAATTTATCTAATCAATGTCATTTGTAATTTTTGATCAATAATTTAATTTTTTGATAAATCCATAAACCGTTTATCATAGTCAATAAAAAATTTTTATAATATTTGTTTTTGGAGTTTGAAAAATATCTCGTAAGAAAAATCAGTTATCATGAAATTAACCGAATATTTTGTTTAAATTTTATTGATGACCTATATAGATTCAAGATTACTACAACTTTTGAAGTAGAATTTGTAGATATTCTTTTGTTGATATTCATAATATATCAATGTAAATAAAAATTATAACAATATGATAAAAAATTATATAGATTCTATTTTTATGGGTCTCCAGAATAATCGGTCAGATTTATGAGTAGAGAATACACAATGGTTGACAGAATATTTATTTATACAAAGAGAAAGAGTATATCTTAAATTTATTATACATTGTTAAATTTAAATGTCACATTTCTGAATGCATCATATACCGGAATGGAAATTATGTAGATCGTTTTATTATTTTTAATAAATTATATATATAGATGTATTAAATAAATTAGATTTTAGTAATAATGTATTTTTGCGTCGAGAATATGTTTAAAATACGACCGTTAGAATTAAGATTTATAGATTAAAATTAGTAGGTCTATATCAAAAATAAATGGCATTTAATAAAGGGGTGGTTTATTTTATTAATAAGAAAAAATATAGTTCTTAATCTTTTTAACAATAAATTTATAAGATGATTGGATCTCTCAATTTAAGCCAGTATCTTAGATTCATTAATAGCACGTAAATTACTGCATCATCATAAAATATTGCATTCTGCTTCTGGTACAGTAAATCAAATGTTAAAAGAATTTCGATGTTTAATCTTTCGAACGATAAAATTGGTTAGAAATGTTATGTTTACAGATATTTTGAATATCTATTCATGAATTATTATAAATTATATTGCTATACAGGTGAAAAATAACATATTTATATAATTTAAGGTTGTTAAAAAAAAAAATTAAAATGCCTGGGTAATATTTTGTCAAATTATTTCAAAAAATAGAATTAACCTGTCTATTTTTTGAAAAAAAGATTATTTTCTCTTAATTTTGACAATGATTAATATTTTTGAGTACTTCATAATTGTCTATAGAATATCGTTTATGAGGCTCAGAATAATTATATACATACAAATTAAATACTAACAGTATTACAGGGTTTCTCGATACAAATGGAATATTTGTCAATTGAATTTGAATTTGGGTCAATTGAATTTGAATATTTTTAGAATAGAATAAAATGAAATGAAATATTTCATATCAAAATATAGTTATTGGGTTTATCAATTAATTAAATCGTTTTTCTATGGACATCGGGGAAATATTTTTCCATGTGTTCGAAATAATTATTCAAGTCCTCTGCCGTTATTAAATTTGTTGCCATTAGGATTTGATTCATCAAATCATTTTCGCCGTTTGGTCGGAAATTTCTTACATTACTATTCCACTAAGAGAACAGTTTCTCTATTCGATTCAGGAAAGGGCTGTAAGGAGGTAAATAATAAACTAATGGCCCCAAGATATGATCAAACTCTATTTCGACGCACCTTTATGAAAAGTTATATGATCCATGATAAACACCAAGTTTTACAGTTGTTTTTCAATAAGAATATTCATAAAATTCGACAGAAAGTCCATGTACAGGTCATTAGTTAACGCCCATTCTGAAACCTTAGAGAACATAATCGAAGTTCCGGATATGGCCTAGCAAACTATTATGTTCTTTGGTTTGATATTTATTATTTTTTCAGTCGTTTTTCCTTTCAACTGTCTGTCCCCAATTTGCCTTCATCGAAACATTAAATCCAGTTTCATCAATAAAAACTATGAATCTATTACTGGCGGAGTATTCGAGATATGTAATAACATAATCGTGTCTTTTTAGGATTGTAGTTGCAGTGTTTGGTCATTATGGAATTAACTTTATCTATTTATATGAGTAATTATATTCTTTTAAGCATCGCGCCTATATGTTCTTACTTATTCGTATGTAAGTGTAAATGAAATCGATCCGATAACTGTTCTAGAGTGAGAGAGCAATTATCTTCAACGATGTCGCATAAAATACTATCTTGACTGCTGTTTAATGACTTTGCAAGATTCCCGCCCTTTCGTGCCTTTGCGATTTTTCAGTATAGTTTATATTCTTTCCATATCATATGATTTGTAGATAAATCCAGATCAAACATTCTCGAAACTGCCTTTAAAGATTTATTGTGAGATATTGCGTGGATTATATACTGACGACACTCGTTTGATATGGTTTTGTATGTTCGTCTGCCATTCGAATTTTCTTATGATTCTGGGACAATTTTATTTTCTGAGATATTTTTTTACTTCCATTTCTAATGATAAATATTCCGAATCAAGTGACAAAAATTCAAATTCAACTGACAAACATATCATTTTTATCGAAATACCCTGTATTAATGAAAAAAATATATTGGTATAAAAAATGAAGTCAATAAATACCTTGATATATTTGTATCCGAGTTTGAATAACATTAGAAAAAGATATATATTCTACTTCTATTTTTCTAGCTAAAAGCAAGCATAAATATGAGATATCTGCATAATAGATTCGAAGTGATTAAATTTTATCAGCTTAAGTGTATATAAAATAATTTAATGCTAAATTATTGGAAAGATTGCTATTATTTGGTCTTGCAATCAATATAATAACTAAAGATAGAATGATCGATCTTGAACTGTCAAAAAAAAATCGAAAAATAAAAATCAACCATACTGAATATATAGAACATAATTTCAAGATAACTAATGCTGTTTATAGATATGGAATCGATGATTCAGCTATACTTGATGAGATTTTCAACAGTTCATGTTTATTCAGAATATAAAACTTTAGATATTTATTTATATAAACTATATGAAACATTTCTTATGGTTAGATGACCTGAAATATAAATACTCATGTTAAGTGTGGCTATAAAAATGATTTGTTCGGCATTAAACCCTGATTTATTTATACAACTACTGTTTTTCAATTTTTTTGAAAGTGATGTCTCAGAATTATAGTCATTAGATCGAAATTACTGTATATGTTAATTTAAAAACAATTTATCAATATATAATCGACAATTAAAAATAAATTGATTTCATAAATCATCCATATGAATTTATATTTTTTATTGTTTAAAAATACAATTAGATCGGGGAATTATCAAAATCTTCATATCTATTCATATATTCAACCAGATCTAGATCAAATATTGGTTTCCTTTTAATTAAACTATTTATTAGATAAATATTTCCCTATATAACTTACGACACGCAAACCCAGGTACTCGATTATTTAATCTTTAATTTTCTCATAGAATTGTTGTAAATCAATATATCAACTTATTAAAATGCTGAAACCCCTTTCAATTAGTACAAATTTATTATCAATATATTAGATAATATTAAATGATTTGTGAAAAATATAATAAAGGTTTTTCGATTTTAATTTGGCAATCATTAACTTTCAAACAAGATTGTTTGTATTCTATGCGATATGGAAATTCAGATGTATTAAACTAAATTTTTCTGTAAATATGTATAAAATTCGATTTAACCGAAATTTTTTTTTATGAACAGTCTAGAAATATAAATGTAACATATTTCTATGAATGATTCAAAATCGCTTTCGATTAAAATCGATGAAAATATGGTCACATCATCGACAATAAAATGGTAATTGGAATAGACTCATTGATTAGGACAGTAAAATTTGTGAACAATGCCGGTTTTCAAATGATAGCAATATTTTGATAGATGATGATCGAGGTCTAAGGATTTAATACAATTATTATACATTCCTGAAGTCTGAAAAATTATTTGAGTGTAGTCCAAAGAAATAAATTCTTATCTTAACATTTGAAAAGTGCGTAATAAACAATTATCTGAGATTTAATTTGATAATATGTAAAATATATATTAATATTTCTCGTTTAATAACACTCTTATTATGGATTTAATCGAAAATAATATTATCTTTTTAAACATTACAAAATGGTTATCCATTTCTTATATACTCCATCTTTTTTTTTGAAACAAAAACCATTTTCATTGAATTAATAATTATATTAATATTTCGGAGTATTTCGTAATTTTCGTAATTTTTAGTTCGTTTATCAGTTAGCACGCAAAGAATTAATGATTATATCTTAATCAAATGCTAGATAAGGCATTCAGGAAAAGATAGAAATTGTCGAGTATGTTAAATACATGTTATTATCAACATTCATCATAATTTGTGTAAGAGTTTAAATGTCGTTATCATAAGATATATCTGCAAAATAATGATTCTTTAAAAATCTGCAATAAATATAACAGAGATTACATAAAATATATCAAAAAATATGAAGATATATCAAAAAGTGTTTCTATGAAAAAAATCAATCTAAAATTGGTAGAGAGACTTAAGTTAATCGAATCTAACAAAAAATCCAACAATGAAAAATGTTAATACTGCTCATACATTGTTAAAAAACATCAAACAGTTAGACCTGAACCTGATTCAACCAGTAGAACATAAATTTGCCGATGGCTCATTTAATTTGTTGATATTTTATCGAATATTAAGTGCTAATCGAAGAGATTTTTATAAAATTGTTAAAATTTGCTAATTCATCTTAAACTCAAATTTCATAAAAATTAACATGTTTTTTTAATCTATTTTAAACGTAATTTATGGGAATAATGAAGTGAAATATAATTTTACACGTTTTTTCAAAATAATTGTTTAAACTGGATTAACCAGTCTATTTTTGATAATATCCGTCTATTTTCGAGTTTTTTGAAATATTTTACAACTATGCTTAAAAATTATAGAGGGTTTAATGTACATTTTATGGGCTGATTAATACATACTTATATCTAATCATTTATATATTTATCTATTTAAAAAATTATAATTGTATAATTGATGAATAATTACAACACCATAATATGAGCCATTAACTATCTTAATATTTATATCTATAAGACATTCAATGTTGCTCATCATTTCTCCACTTATTACGGCGACTACCAAGAATTATGGAATCATTGACCATTTGTTACAGAATCAAAATCTTTATAGTTATTAAGATGAATATACAGGGTGATTCTTTCATAAAATTAAATTTCGATGATTAATATTTGTGGCGCATAAATATTTGTTCACGGCTGTACAAGTGAACAAACTTGATCATTCAAACTAACGAAATTTCGTGAATGAAACCCAATATTATCACCTTTAAGCAGAAATATTTGTAACATTACAATATCAATATCTTACCATTCAGGAAATGAAACAGTGTGAGTTTAATTAAATTTAACTCAGATCTAACAGTAATTGCTTTTTTTTCATTTGAAACAATAATCAGGCATATAACCTCAGAGCGTTATTTGATCATAATATGGTACCAGACGCGTACTGCATATTGTTAAATGATCTATTAGGTGTAATGATACATAACACAGATTTTAACGGCACAAAAAAAGATTCAAAACTCGACAAATGAAAAATTCGAAGAAGATTATGAGAATGATGTTTTTAAATTAATGCATTTGAATCATTCTAATTATCAAGGCACTTATCCACGAACTTTCTTTTATATCGTAAACTGATAGATGATTCGTTAAAACCTAGATCTTCAATGTTTGCGATTGTTATCGAGGTATTCAATAAAGTCTGATTTAATATTACTGCGATACTCATACACAAATTGTCGTTTTGGGAATAGATAATATATTATTCTCGTCAGTTTATGTAAAGAAGGTATAGGTTCAAAGCATTTATGATAAATTTTATAAGGTATAGCTTAAAAGTAATCTAGAATATTGACATAGAATTTACTATTAAAGATTTTTTTTTGGGAACTGTGAAACTTTTGTCTTTAGGTTACACAATTATTCAAGAAGAAACCTACAATCCATAATTTGCCATATAATCATGAATATAGGCTATATTTCATTCCCTTATGCCAAGAGAATTCGATTGAAACAAGTATAATAAATAAATTAATACAAGACATCATAAGATATGCGCGATCCTCTGTTGGTTCACAAGAAATCAGATATCAACACTATAATTAACGGAGCGGGAACGAGTTATATCTATTTTAAGATGTTTTTTATTGAGTATTGATCAACGTATTTAATATTGGAAACAATACTAATAAAAACGTCACCAATTTTGGTTAAACAACGAAATAAGTGAAGATTATGGCTCAAAATAAAATACTGATTCATCATTATTATAACCTAAAGATTTCTTAAATCGACAGTATTTTGACAATAATAAATATTAATATCTGTTTTGAATTATAAAAAGATAAAATTAATCTAATGGATTAATATTCTAGATTCTTGTTTTTCCTCTATTAAAATGTGGAATGTGCGATATAAATATTCTTATTCAAATCATTCTTTGAAAAAGATAAAATTATTTTGTTTAGAGTGAAAGGTTATAGTTTGAACATGTGAAGTGATGCGCAATTATATTCAAATATATTGCGCGTGAGTGAATAAAGATTAGTCAATTATTCAGTTAATTCTATTTTATAAAAATGGTATAAGACAACTTTCATGCGAAACATGTTGATGTATTTTGCACAACATTATCTTAAACCATTCTGTTAAATAGTATATTTATAAAAGATATTCATATTTCAATATTGAATCGATATAATCCAATTATGTTAAAATTCCTGTAATAAGTACAAAAATTAAAGTATGTATTCGAAAAATTAACCCAGAATTCTGAAAGAATGTTTGGTTTAAGGCAAAACATTTAAATTCACAAATAAATAATTAACATAAGTTTAGTTGTAATTTATTCCGATTATTATAATTACTTAATAAGAATCTATGACACTAGTTTAAGAGCCAGAATACATTTTTTTTATATGTTCTGTTTCAATTAGATTTAAAACAAACCTTCATTCATACTTGAAATGCATGTATACCCCGAAAAATAAATATGTCAAACGCCACAAAATGGTAACGAAATACACTAAAATAATACATGGAATTGTTATGTTAAATATACCATCTATTTTGAAAAAAATTAGGGTGTCTGGATTGACTCATTAACCTGATATATATATGCTGAAAAACACGAAATGATATTTAGTAAACAAATTAACGACTCATATAAAAAGAGGTATATAATCACATTTTGTTTTATAAAATAAGAATTTTCTAATATTCTATGTAAAATTTTATTAACTACAAACAAAAGTACATATCAGAGATAATTTCGTAAAATATTATTTTTATATATATAAAAGGCTTTTTTATAATCATTTATATAATACAATAGTGTCATGCACTGAATCACTGGTTCACTCACTCACTAGGTAACGCTTTTTAATCCAAATCATAGTCGAGCGCTTTGGCCACAATCACACTATCGGAACTTTAATAATTTTGAGAATTGTAATTGTTGTTTTTCTCAATCTGTTTGTTTGCTTCATTTTAAATAATCATCAAAAGGCGGTTCCATCATCTCCATGTTTATTTTGAGGGTCTGTACGAATTCATGTTGAGGATATTTTAATTGAATGCAGTCCAGGTGTCATCGATTTCATTTTTGAATGATTTACAAATAAAGATTGATATTAAATGGGGGGGGGGGATATCCCTTATCATGTATGTCTATTTATTCTTGAATCAATATTGAAAGGTTTCATTCAAATAAGATAAATTTCACGAAGTGGTGGACACCACGGGCGTCCGTCTTATTTCTAGTTATTGAATAACAAAACATTAAATTTCTTTAAAATTCCTATTCGTATTTAAAATATGAATATTTTATACAATTTTGTTACCTCTAACTCTGTCTATTTTTCTGCCAACAACCCTTCTATTTGAATTTCGACTATGATTGATATTTCTGAATACTTCGTAATTTTCGTTCTCATTTAACTTGAAATAGTCGGAATAAAAGATGAAATCAAAAATCGAATATTAGAATATTTATTAACTAAAAGAAAGAAACTGTCAAGTATCATTTAAATGTTTTGAGTTATAGAATTTTAGATGCACTGCCGATGAATTAGATGATACACAATATAAAAAATTTAACCGTTAATTTACAAATCAAAGCGGGTAAAATTGAAAATGTTCATTATAAAAAAGTTTTTATAAAAAGTATATTATTGGGAAACTGGAATTAAAATCGAAATTATCATACTATTTTGAGGTAAATTTTTATGTTTTCATTGCATTTAACGCCTCCTCTCTTTTTTGTAAAACCTTTCATTTGAAAACTATGTCTATTTTTCCTTTTTTTGTAATCTAGTCCCTCAATCTCTGAAAATAAGAAAGGGTTTACCGTATATATATTGATGGTTTTTTATATATTTACAGGCTGAAATATATCATAAATTCATTTACGTTAATCTTCTATAGTTGCCATAATTATCACGAGATCTTAAAATGGCCGGTGTTGAAGAATTTGGAAATCGATATTTAGTTAGTAATACAAATAAATGGATAATATGAGCTAGTATTCTAAAGATACTCCTCGGTTTTAAAAATAACGCTAGTTAATATAAAAAGTAGATATCTACTCAACCAAATCGTGTATAAAAACAGATTAGGATTGGTTAAGTAAATATTATTAATTTAATCCTCATTTAAAGATATATATTTTCATCAAAAAATGATCAATTTGACCATTTTTAAAACCCTTTAAAATCTTGAGTCGGTTTATAGTTAGTCAATTTGTACACATGTCAAAATACCACATATACTAATACATTTATCATAAAAATGTCAATATGGTTTTATGTTTAAAAACATTGAATAATATCATCTGAGTTCCAAAAAAATATATTCCTGTCTGTGTATTTAACATTATAATATGCTTTACATATTTTTGTAGACTCATACAACATATGAATGTATGAAACTAATATTAATGAATTGCAAATTGTTTAATATGAAAATATTGAATAAAATCTATAAAAGACTTAATTTTATATATGAAAATTTATAATTTAAGAAAATTACACTTTTTTCATAAAATAATCATTAATAAAAGTTGATTCGAGTAAGTTTTAGTTTTCCTGTGATGTTCGATGAATAATTATTTAGAAATATGAATATTTAGATTTTATTTATACCAGGTAAAAAGATAATTCTCTACATCGATGAATCTGAGATTCATCGTTCTACTGACTATGAAATTATAGTCTCAGAGAAATCTAGATTTATTTTCGAGAATTATCAGCCGATTTAATCTGATTTGTAAAATATTTGGTTAAAACATACATTAACAAAATATTATCGTTGAATTATATATTTCTGGATCATATCATGCTTAATTTGCGCATGGATTTATTCTATAATATAATTTTTTGTCCAGTGATTCAATTCAATATTATTTTGAATTATTCAATCAAATGAAAAAAAAATATGATAAAATCATAGCAAAATAATTTAAGGTTATAAATGATACGATGGTTAATATTGTCATGTTTTAAAATATTTGATGTTGGATTTGTTGAATTTTATCAAAATGTTTGTAACGAATTGCTCGATTCAAGACATCATTATTTAAATTTATCATTGATAATAGTGAAATTTTATATGAGACGCTCATCAGATATAGAAAATAGATTATGTCAACTATAATAAAATATCTTTACAACTATATAAAAGGTATTAAAGTCAAGAAATACGTCTATGATATGAAAATAATTATCATGATAAATTTAAATTATTTATATCGTAAGATTGCAAATATTCATCTGGGTTCATTACAACTCCTAATATTTGTTTATAATCATTCATAATAATCTCTCTGATTGTTTCATCCAAAAAAATATAAATATACTATCTATTTTTAAATCAATTTGGTATTTGTATATTCTTCTTGATTACGTCAGAAATGTGGATTCAATCGCTCGAATACTTAAACTGGTTCTCAACAACACAGAGATCGTTATGAAGCTTACATTGGATGTCACTTATTTTTATTGTGAAACGGAAAATGTATTTACGGTCGAGTAATCAAGATTTGATTCATCCAATATAATTGAGGCTATTTTTATTTCTGATACCAATGAGCTGATTCTATCATTCAAAAAGTCAGATGATGATCAAAATTCATGGTTATTTATAAAATGTAAAGCATTGGATAAAAGGACTTTATCGAAATAAATCAATGTACTATATTTATTCGTGCCGCACAAGATAAACCAATCCGTAAATATTCTACTGGATATCAGTACAGACTCGATAAAATGACGAAATAGGAATTCGAGAAACATGATTTATGGTTGAAGATTGATGAGAAGGGATATAAACATATAAGATTTCGCCTCACTGAATTAATCATAAAATTCAGAAACAACAGTCAAATATGTGAGAACAAAGATTATGAATTTAAAATTAAATATGCTGATTTGAACGCAACTAGTTTTATATATCCTTGCGAAAATGATGGTCTTAGTTACTCCTATGTTATAAATACCTCGGTCTCGAAAGATTCTGATGAATTTGCTACTCACATCTCGATTCATTATATGAAAAAACCGAAAGTTATATTGATAAATTACACATTGATTTTATTGCCTAAAATCATATTTGTTCTTATAAATCTCACATTATTTCAAATTGTGTACCATCATATGAAATGGAGATGGAAATATATAAAGATAGACAATAATATGCTACCATAATAAACATCATATTTTGACAAAATATAGATTAAATATATATATATATTTAATGATGATGTTTTGTTAGTAATATATTTAGTAATCTTTGAGTTTATATACATTAGAAATGATATTTAAATCTGTTTTAAACTTGATGATTGATATACTCGTGATGTTTGTGTTCACATTACATAAAAATATTGAAAATTATTGAATATAACTACATTTGTTGAATAATATATGGGAAAATATATTACTTATAAATTCTAACCAAGGGAGTGTGTGTTTTTTAATTATATTCAATGTCCAGTATATCTATATTTGTTGTATCAAACAAAACATTCTCGATCAATCTATTGTTTTTGCAATATTTGTGTTATTTTTTTTGCTTTAGTGGATTTCTATGAGATATAAAATACCAAAAATTTTCAATAAATCTGGTTCATTTACTCTTTATTTTATGACAAAAATTGACACATTACATGTAATAATAATCTTTGGAAATTAATTTCCTTTTAAATACTTTATCGATTTTATTTCTTGACCTAACAAATATATAAAATATACACAACCACACCAAAGGCTCCCCTACAAATATTTATTTAATCTTTTGATTTAACGTTGCAATCCTAATGAATGGGAAGTATAAAGCATGTTTCCCTCTAACATTAAATATTTGGTTCATCAAAATTATTATTTCCATCGTCGATGTTTTCAAGGGTCTACCAAAAAATTAGTAAATATTATTCGATTACTTACAGACAGACGATATTTGTTTAGATGCGTTTTTAAATGATCTTTGAGAAGAGGGCATAGATTCGTATTCCTAAAATCGCTGCAAAATAAATGAATGATGCGAAATTGTAATTCTGTCTATAATCAAAGCCCTCGCTGTTAAATTAATTATTTGAATCTCAGTATTTGGCATTTTTCATTTATCTTTTTGGGCTACATAATGGATTGTGGTTACACGGAGGTTGTTCACAACTTATTTGAATATAAATTGTTTTTTAACTGAAAAATTTTCTGTTTGGAGATGAATATATGTAAATATATGATTTGACGTTAATACTTTTCATAAATAAAAATATTTACTCTCTTATCAAGCTTAAATTATTATGATTGATTCAATATATTGCGTATCTTTGTATGTAATAACTACCCTCAGTGGTTTATTTGTCACAACTGAAGGAGCATCGATGGAAAGTCCCTTAGATATTAGCTAGTCTGATAAATCATCTGAATTTTCTTTCTACTGATAAAGGTGGTGAGCCTATCATAGGCGTCTATATAAGATGAGGCGTTTGATATAAAATTTATTTTATCCTTGTTTTTGCGTGTTGAAAATTGAATGGTCTCTTGGAGGATAAATGAGTGAGAAATGGGTTCACCCACTGTTGCGCAAAATACTGTTGCGCAAAATACAGTTGCGCAAAAATTGAAATGCGCG
>JWZT01005143.1:92470-129746 GCA_000827895.1 Thelohanellus kitauei
AAAATTTAATTTCGTTTTGCTAGAGAAATATCGGAGATAATTAAGTGGTGTTATTTACGTTACTTGATTTATTACCATTGTGGCGACTTCATGTTCGATGTTATTTGAACAGGCACTTGTCTTGAAATTATAACCTTCATATTCACAGTTGTCACTAATTATTCAAGTGACATGCTTGATTAAATCATAATTAGCGAAACTGAATGTAAATTTTATCCATTTTCGTCCTTTAAAAAAACGTTTAACCCGAGTAAGATCTACTTTCATAAAATCTAAACAAAATCAAGCCTTTTTGCTGAGAAAATTTGTTTTTTTATTGACGTTATAAAAAAATAAGATTCTATTATGTTACACACGCCCATTTCAATTTTTGCGCAACTGTATTTTTGCGCAACTGTATTTTGCGCAACAGTATTTTGCGCAACAGTTTTTGCGCAAGTGTTTTTGCGCAACTGTCCTATTACGTGAGAAATGCATGACTGTTACTTCTGGTTTGGCTGTATATAGTTTAACCAGAATATAGAAACATAGATTTGTCTAATATATTTAAGTTTTCTGATATTAATACTCTACATCTTTAGATTATGTGTTTTGTTTTTATAAGTAACATTTACTTTCTAAAATACTTAATCTTTGTAATATCAGACTCATCGCATATGTCTGATTCTGATATCAGCATATTATCAATTTCACGTTAACTTACAAAAAGGAGCGTGCTTAAAATAACGAGCCATTTTAAGAAACTATTGATGTGAACTATATCGTTCTGACAACACTCAGCAACCAGCTTGAATCATATAACTCTGAACATTTGCATTCATCACATAGATTGTTGTCGATAATTGTTTTCGCGTATTCAGAATATATACTAAGATATTTTTGATTGTTATTTATATCTTCCTCTTGGTAATTTTTTTATGGCATACATTTTTTATATGAAATTTAATATTTAGTCATGATTATATAAACATAATCTGGTCGATGTGATGCGCGCGCAAAATGTACAATCAATATTATTCTTTAAATTGTCTTTTATTTTATAAGAAAAATCGATTCCTTTGTTTACTAATATAATCATTCGAGTTTTTTAATATTAAGAGATTTATTCATAGTTGAACAGTCAATAAAAATGAATGCATTATATTCTGAAAAGATTTTTATTGATTTTTCGATTACAGAAAATCGTCTATTTTTCCAAAATTAGGAAATAATATATAATTCGGAAAAATAGACTGCATTTATAGAAATGATGGTTAAATTTACTAAAAAACCATTTATCAATAAAAATATCATGTAAATTGTATTTCAGTAAATTTTTCTAAGTAATACAGCTCTTCATAGATTAAGAAAATGAACATGCTCAGTTTTATGTACTATGAGTTTATCATGAATTGTTAAATTTTTTAATTTGTATATCATCTAACATATTGGGACGCATTCATCGATTTTATATATAGAACAATGTTATATTAATAATCGACAATTTCTATCAACTCTTAAATTCTAAGGATTTTACTTATTTTGTGTTTCATCTTTCCTTCTGCGCACGACAATTTGAGTAAAAATCATAATTACGAAATATTCCGAAGTATTAATTTAGGTGAAAATTCAAGAATTAATGGTTTTGTGCTAACATATAGGCAGTGTGAGCCGTATATATACATATATACAACGTCTAGACTCCATTAATAAAATGATCAGACGTAAACCAATAATTCTATGGTTATTGGCAAAAATTCACATAGTTAGAAATTATTACAATTCAATAATTAACGATTTTTATAAAGAGAATGAATAGATATGTTGTTTCTCGTGTATAGAGAACACACTTACATAAGCTTAGATAACTATGTGTATAAACTATTTAAAGGTAAATGCATATGTACGTTATCTAAGTGTATCAACAGTAGGGTTCAAATGTTATATCATACCACGGATTATATTCGGAAAATATGCGATATTTTTTATATAATACTAAATTAATACAAAAAATAGAATTTAACGTAATTTAAAATGAAATATTTTTGACGTTTGATATAACCCATCCTTAATGCGATGATAAAAATTCTAAAATTTATATAAATTATCAAAATCTTTCAAATCTCAACAAATATAACTCAATTTTATAATTGACTGTAGAATTATTGACATATTCGGATCCAATAAGATTTAAATTTTATGTATCTTGGTAGAAAAATATAGGTTCTTAACATGAGGTAGTACTTTGAAGATAGTTGACAATGTTTCAGTAAAAAACCGCATGCATTACTTTGTTTTACATTGCCTTGCAATTGATTTCGTCGACCTTGCAATTGATTTCATCGGCGGGCGGCAACCTTGCAATTGAATTCGTTGTCCTTGCAATTAATTTCGTCGACGATGGAGGGCCTTGTAAATGATCTCGAATTTGGGTAGAAACGTGTTTTTTTTCTACGGGATTTTGCGACCGATAACGGCATCTATGACGACCAATAGCTGCGGTTTTATTGAAAAATATTTTTGACTATAAAACATAACTGCATCAACCGAAATGAAATAAATTATTGTTCCGCATGCATGTAAAACGTAAAAATAGTTACCATTACCTGGTTTTTTTATCGAAAGAAACGGGTTGTGCCGATGAAAAGTGGGAAATGTAACAAGGAATTTAGCAGAAAATCAAAAGAAGTAACAAAAAACAGTTAAGCTAATCTATGTAGTTTTATTTTATAATAGGCATAACCTTCGTCACCTGGAATGTCTTGTTCGTTAAAGCACATACTCGAAAAAATGGTAACTATTTAAAAACGTTGCACACGCATATTAAACATTAAACTTTTTATTCTGGTCGATACGGCTCTTTTTTATGTCCAATTATTTATTTAAATAAAAATGACGCTATTGGTCGCAGAAATCGATAGAAAAAACTGAGTTTCTGCCAAAATTCGAGATCGCTATCAAGGCCGCCCTTCGTCGACGAAATCAATTGCAAGGCACTCTATAATTAAATGTAATTATATTTATTAACGGATTTAATATTGTATCGTCATGAATAATATTGATACTTAAATGAACATCTTTTAATTTACTTTCACTTATAGCCATTTTAACATGATAATCAGAATATTATTCTAACATTACAGTAAGTAATGTAAATGCCACCAAATTTATAACCAAAATTCTTTTAATCCTTGAAGAAACGAATCGTATAAAATATAGATATCATGATTCATGTTAAAAATGAAAAAATCAAAAATACATATTTTTTTTGCCTTTTATAATTTATTTGAGAGATACCTATATAATATACTTAACGATAGAGTTAGTTAATAAATACTCTAATTTCAAACGATGGTAGAGGTGTCAAAATTGTATGTTCTTCCGAAATATTGATATATTAATCGCCAAATGATTTGATTGTGTGCGAGTTTAAATATCCACAATCATATAATGTTTATATCGTTGTCGAATTTGTTTTTTTTAATCAAAAAGAAATACATATAATTGTTGAAAAATTATTCAGAAACCATTTACATTTAAATCATGAACTATATCTTAATAATGGAATAATTCCTAATTTTAACACATGCGTAGTTTAAAATTTAACATCAAATAACCAAAATAAATGATTTACGATCAAATTGTTGATGTGGTAATTCTCATTCATTAAAAAAACAATCAATATTATATGGAAATGCCAAAATAAAAGCAGGAATACATTGTAATTAAATCACAATAAGTGAAATTAATATAATAAGTCGTAATATTATAATCAGGGAAAACGATTAATCATAAATGAAATAGTATTATTTTCCTTTTAACCAGATAAATTAAGAATATACCTACACTCTTAACACGCAAAAATACAAACAAATTTAAAAAAAATGTAAAAATATCAATTGTAGGATTATTTTATTAAACATTATTATGATTGAACCAAATTTTGGAACTTTATTTATCATCGAAATATTATCAAAAAAGGAATAAAAAATCTCATGAAAATATTCTAAAAAATGAAAAAATTCACACTTAATTTTTATTTTATAACAAGTATTATTGGGAAAAAAATTACTAGCTATAAGCATGCTAATGTAATGAATGTTTGCAAATTTTAGCGCTATTCATCAATGAATACTTTATATCCCAAATAGGAAATAATTTCATGATTTATTCCGTAATTCTTTTGTATTGATGTCAACTTTTCAAAAGTAAAATTTTTGAACGAATATTCAGTCAAATACTTTTGTTTATATGAATGAAATACCGTTCTGTTGATCCCGATTTTCGTCACCGATTTTGTATGAACTAACAATGGAATCGCATTCATTGTAAAGATACTATCTCCTTTTTTTATATTTGTTGTACTAAATGATTGAAATTCATCAGAATTTGGGAAAGGAAAATATTTAATATTGGTTATTTTTATATCATTATCCTTAGAAGAGTATCTCGGGGTATGGTTTATTAAATTGACCACGCCAGACTCAGATACATTGTTCAAAACGTCTTTGATTGTAAATTTGATTCTAACATTCTTCATTTATAAATTCATATACCGTCCAAGATTTATCATAAAATATATTGGGTGTGTGCATCGAGGACAGAATATTGCCGGCGTTATTAATTTTCCAGCCGCTTAATGAAATACTGTAAATTGATGAATCTGTAAAGTTAGATATTTCGTTATCAAAAACT
Organism: Thelohanellus kitauei; assembly: GCA_000827895.1. NCBI lineage: Eukaryota > Metazoa > Cnidaria > Myxozoa > Bivalvulida > Myxobolidae > Thelohanellus > Thelohanellus kitauei. Next base: position 97,145 of record JWZT01005143.1, read on the forward strand.
TCAATATAAATTCCAAACATCGACGATCTCAGTTTTGATAGGCCATTATTTATTTTACAATGAAAAACATATTTACGAGTGAGATACTGAAAAACATAATTACAATACTATGGCAAAAATTAGAAGTACATTCTCATTGATTTCTTCGTACCTTGAAATATTCAATTTCAATTCATTTGATGTCGAAGGTAATACCTATTTCAAATATGCCTACATTTGATTGTCCAGTTATGAATTCGATATAACAGTCGGCAACCATATATTGATCAACAAAAACCCAAGTTCTTAAACTCGGAGTATTGTTTATAGTGAATCTAAATTCTGTATAAGGTTTCTCAAATTCACAAACACTGAAGTACACATTTACATCCTTTTTGATTGCAGGTTAACTTACTGTCTGTTTTCCTACATTCACGTATGATATAATGAAGGTATTTTGACATTTATGGCGTAGTTTACGAAGGTGATAGTGCTGTGTTTCATTCCAGGATTGTGAACGATTCCATTGATCGTAAATTTGAGCGTGTACTCTCATGAAAATATATTTCGGGGTTTTATATACAATTTTTCTGAAGATGATAATTATGGTGGTGTATTTTTTCATATTGGTCTATTTTATAAAAATGATGACAATTCTGTAGCATGTATTTAATCCTTGGAATAGGTTTCCATTTTCACAGCAACATAGGATCAATATCAGCAGGAATATGTTTCGGACAAACATTGAACTTAATTGATAATTAAAAATTATGAACACTTAAACAGTATTAAATCATAATCGATTCATTGATCATACTTTTTGTTTTAATATATAAATTATTAATAAAAAAGAGCATTAATTTATAAGATAAGTAATTATTATTTTTTATCAATGACGTAATATTTTTTTAAGATTCTGATTGTTCTTCTAAATTGGCCGGTTTCCAATTTCTTGGCGTTAACGAATTCTATATTCAATATTTATTTTAAACACTGTATCAATATGTCTATAAGTATAGGATTGAATTGACTTCCCAATATTAATTGAACTATGTCATCGCAATAGCAAGAAATTTATCAATACCAGTTTAATGGTTAGCGTATTCTAACAAATATAATTCAAAATATAATAAAATGATTTCAATAATGAATTGTTAAATGATCCATAAATCGATCTATTTCTTTTGATTATATTGTTGATTATAAATATTAATCGTAAACTCTGACTAAATTTCCGAATTTAGGGAAAATATTTTTAAAAGCAATTAAATAGCTAATTCTGAAAAATAAACATGTTTTAGAGTAAATGGTGATTAAAATCAGAAATAAATTATTCGGTCCAACATAACATTACTTTAAGATTTCAGTTTCTTCGAACTATTAATATGCGTTTCATATAGACCTCTTTTATTGAATATGTAGAATTTTTTTGTAATTTGAGTTGACGATGTCATTCTTTAATTTTATTAAATTGTCTGAATACTTATATATCCGCACTGCTTCTAGGATTCATAATATAAAAATAATTATAACAATCACTTTAATAATCATGTGTTGGTTTATCATGTTGATGTTTTTGAAAATGAAAAATATGTCTCAACATTTTACGGGATCGCATCCATAGCCAGATTCTGTTACTGAAGATTATCAAAGATGATAGCATTTAATTATTCCTACATACATTAGATTAATAATTTTTGAGTTTGTGTCATTTTTGAAAATTTTCGTATATTTGTTGCTGCATGGTTTAAAAAAATTGATTTAAAAGATATAAATTTTTTGTAAAGACATTTCAACCCGTTAATAAATTATGTGAAAATTTTTGATGTCTTATATTTAAGAAATCGATAATTTCCTTTAAAATACATCCAAAGACTAGTATTTACTCGGTATTGAAATTCTATGTTCCCATCCTTGCAATTGTACATTTCCTATCTTGAAATTTTGTATTGTGCGCAGCATCCTTGTTGGAATCCATGGAGGGAAATGTTATACATGATGCCATTCAAAAAAAAGAATAAACATTTCATAATTCAAATATGTGTTAAGCATTAAACTTTGATTACTGATATTATGCCAAAAAAATTTATTAAATTCATGGTTCTAGAAATCTAGCGGATTTTATCCATTGCATCATATTTCGGAAATAACTTTGACATTAATCCGTAAAATTCATCTCAGGCGCAAGCAACTGATCTAAAAAATCTTCATTATCGAATCTGGAGCCGAGATTCTCAGTCCATGATACCTCGATTTGATAAAAAAAAATTATTAGATAGGATTTAGTTCAGATGTGTAGGGAACTAAAAATTTTAAGAAAATATATTTTGGAGTCATAAAATCTGCCGCAATGCTGAAGAATGATGGATCCATGCGCTGTCTATCACAAGAATTTGGCTCGGATTTCTTTTAAAATATGTTACCAGTTTGTCCTTATGAATTGAATGAAACTAGAGGAATTATATGTTGCAGTTTTTTATTGATACGCTCTCACGCACCTCCCCCACCCCCCTCCCTCCGATGAAATTACACTAAGCAAACTCCTATTGATATATCGATTTCCAGAAACAGTGGTGAATGACTTTGTGTTTTCCAAAGAATATCCATAGATTCTTCGCGTGTGTTAGTTAAATCCTGATTCATCTAAGAACATTAGATTTTCGCCATGAACGTTCGATATTTATACTGATCCAGTCTCGATCTGTTCAAGGGGGTTTCGTTCTCGAGGAAGCATTTTAAGTCTTTTCCTAGAGATTTTCATCTTTCTGACTATTCTTGATATTGTGGCCGTAGATAAACCTGCATTAGTTCTGCTTTCTAACGATATCTGGAACCTCTGGCAATATTAAGGAGTTTTTACATTCGATTGCATTTAAATTGTTTTCTCTGTATTTTAAACATCTCGTTTAGCTGAACATACGTGTTTCTGCATTTCTCCGCAGCAGGCATAAACGTCTGCCTCGATTCATTCACATTCAAATCATTGGTCCTCATCTTCCTGCATATATTTAACGTCTCCGTGATTGACTTTAAGGTATTTCATCTTTGCTGGGCCATTGATATAAGCGGTTCGTGAACTTCATTCTAAATATATTTTGTAAGTTTCCCAGGCATAATCTTTTTGTGGGGATGTTTTACGCTTTGAATAATGTTGTTTAAAAAGTGTCGATAAAGAAGTTCAACCTTTGGAATATATAGTGGCAAGGAAGGGAATATAGAATTGCAATACTTTGTAATATACAACAATACAATCGGTGTTATATTTACTATATATGTAGGTTAACCATCGACTTCTAATATAGTATTTGTTGAAATTCATATTAATGTCATGGGCAAAAACGATTCTTATTGTAATATTTTGTATATATACCATATCCACTTCGACTATACTATCAGAAAATATAACTTTTGTTTTGTGGAATTTTTTTTTACCATAAAATATCCAGGAGTACGCTGTTCGTTTATTCTTAAAGCTCGACATCCTGAAATATGCATGTTACATCATTATAATCAAATATTCTACATTAGTAAAAAACCATGAATAAAAAATTTACATTTAAATATATTATATCCACATAATTATATTTAGAATGGTGTCAGCCTATTTGAATCTCTGAAAATACACCGCCTGGTTAAAAAACAGAGGAAAAATAACGTTTTAATAAATGAACCATAGATTATACGAGTAAGAAGAAGTACTTTTAAAGTGTGTTGTGGATATTTGATAAATTTTAGGTAAATATAAATAACCTGAAACAATAATTTATGAAGGGTTGTTAGAACAATTATGAAGAGAACACCCTCTACAATTTAAAAAAAATAAAATAATGTGGATTTAGGGTGAACTGGAATATCAATCTCAGATTATTGTGTTTTTTTATGAGTGGGTTCTAAATGATGTATTTCGATCCTACATGGAACGTTTTAATAAACAGAAGTCTTTGTATTCGCTCGATATATCAAATTTCAAAAAATGCTACAAACAAGATATTTAATCGACTAACAGAATTTTTTTTAATCGCTAGACAATGCTGGATGAAATACTATATTTCACTTACACCTGTTATTTACCGTCAATTTTCATAAAGAGATATTGAATTTATAATTTTATTTTAACATATTTATATCGTATATCCTCCTGGATTCTCCATTTTTACAGTAAAATATTTGAACCATATTCTAAACCATACAAATGACGTTTAGGATTTTTCTGATTCTAATATATCTATTGTTTGTCATTTTGGATGAAGTAATTCATAAATTCTCTGTTTTAAAATGTAATAAAACAGACGATTTGTATACATATGACAATATGCTACTAAGCAATCCATTTATGGATAGGTAGCTATCAATACATATTAATCATCTACTGATATTCGAAACATTTATTTTTAAAACCGAAATGTATCTTTCGTCAAAATCTAGAGGGTGGATTTTCCAACAGTTCGACATATAATTCTGATTTTAAATGTATATAACCAAATCTTAGACTAGCATTCTATATTAATCTTTATTTTATTTTATCTTAGAAACTGACAGTTATTTGTAGTTATTTAATTGATGGCTATAGTATCTTAAAATATTCCATTCATTTACACCTATCTTTAAATATTGTGCTAATTAAATATCAGTTCTTATATAGATGTATGAGGTTTAAATGTTTATTTTATGGTGTTTATCCCAGACCAAATGTTTGATCACTCTAATCAAAAGAGATTAACAACATTGAGATGAATATCATCATCAATAATCAAATACCACTTAATTATTTTAGCCTTAAAGTCCACACTGATGTAACCTGTTGTACCATTCATAATTTCACAAACATCGAGTGGCAGATTAGGTCTTTTTGTTATGATCTGTTTTTTGAGGGTCTTCAAATATATGAGATAATATAGTGATAGTATAATCTAAGATCAAATCTCAAGGATGTGTATTGTTATCTACATGTTTTTAATAAATAAAAATATGCCTCATCATAGGGATATACTCATTATATATTAATTTTTTATTATAGATTGTATTGAAGATTGAAAATATTTCAATTAAAATTAAATAAAAATTTGAAAATATTTTAAAATGGAAATCTTGATTTTAATAATGTGATTGATGATAAATCCTAAACATGATTAACAATTCATTTTTTTCACCTTACATTTTAAAATGAGATGAATAAAAATACCTGTTCATTTTTTGAATTAACGAATATGATCGATGATTATTATATATATTTATTTGTAGAATCAAATTCGAATAATATTGAAAAAAGTACCACGATGGAATTAAACGGGTAAAAATGGTTTAATTTTTCGATTTTGGAAGGTGAAGATAATAAACATAAGAAAATACACAAAATAGATATTTTTAATATGGCATCAAATTATGATAATAAATGTCTTATCGATCTATATAATAATCTTTGCAATCAATTTAATAGTTTTTTGCATACGATATAATAATATTTGCTACAAATCAACAAATAATTATAGTGGCGCTATACATAACATTAATTTCGTGATGTTATTAAATTATAAATCATTTGGATGTTTCAAATAGTTAACAATATGAAAAATCAGATATTGTTATCAATATCGAATCCAATTTTGAAAATGAATAGAAAAAAAGGTTTGACAACAATCGTAACAGGGAGATATGGATTATAATTTTGATTGATGAACCATCGAGAAAATATTAAACATCCATTATATATACAATAGCATATAAGATAAGTATTCTTAATTGAGCATTTTTGATATTTTTCAAATATCTAAATAATTGGATGCAGAATAACAGAAAGATAATCTATGCCCCATTTCTGACTCAGTAAGAATGCTATCACTGTTATATAACAAAATCATTCGATTGTAGGAGAAATATGATTTATTTAAATTTTCACTATTGATGTAATGGAGAATTCGGCTATTAACTGAAAAAAATGAAGTTGAAATAACAAACCACTTTAAATATCGCGCTGATTCAAATATTTATATATTTGTTGCCAACTTAAATAAATAGCAATGAATATCAACAATGTCTAAAACCTCTTTATTTTATATCATTAAACTGGATGTAATATTTGATAAAGATTTATAAATTTTAAGGAAATTTAATATAATTCATCAATTCATATTTGGGAGAGTATCAGTAATATCTCTCACACCATAATAAGCAATCACTTCTTTGTTAAACCGTAAATCTTTTGAAAGATTCTCAACTTTTCAAATGTAAAATTTAAGAAAGAATATTTGATCCAACACTTTCGGTTAAAAAAGTTATACCATATTGTTAATATCGTGTTTAGTAATGGATTTTTGATGAAATATCAGAGGAACCGCGCTCATTGAAAAGATGTTATCCCCTATTAATGTATCAATAATACTTATATTGGGAGATACATATTCACTAGGAAATGGAAAATACTTAATATTCGTTATTTTGATATTATTGTATGTAGAGGAAAATCTCGGCGTATGGTTTATTAAATTGACCACATCAAACTCTGATACACCAAAAATAACGTTTATATTGTAAATTGGATTCTAACGCTCTTCATTTATGAATTTGAATACAGTCCATGTTTTATCATAAAATATGTTTGGAATGTGGATCGGAGCTAACGTATTTTCAAAGTAGGCAACTTTCCAGCCGCTTAATGATATCTTGAGTATGCTTGAGTCGGTATAGTTCGATATTTCGTTATTCAACACTTCAATATCAATGGCAAACATTGACGACTTCAGTTTAGATTCTCCATTATTTATTTTGGGATGAAAAACGAATTGACGAGTCCGATACTATAAACAATGATTGAAATACTGTAGCTAGCATGTTGATTTTATTATCATCAATTTCAACAAACTTTGAAGTATTCAACTTGAATTTACTAATTGGCACCGGTAAAATCTGTAACAAGCATGCGTACTTGTGATTTGTCAAGCAAAAAATAGAAATAAGCGTATGTGACCAAATATTGATCGAACAACTCCTGAGATTTTTTCACTGGTGTGTTGATTAAAGCGAAATGAAATTCTGTAAAAGGTTGTTCGGATTCCCACACACTCAAAAACACATCTATGACCTTATTTTATATATGTTAACTCACCATCGATTTGTTCTTTTTCATGAATGATATACCGAAGGTTGTTTTACATTCATTTTGCAATTTTTCAAGGTGATAATGTTGTGTTTCATTCCTTAGCGGCAGATGTGTCGATTGGTTGTACATTTTTGCATGTACAGTCATGAAGATATGTTTAGGGGTTCCATATACGGATTTTCTAAATTTGAAGTTAATAGTTGTGTTCTTATTAATATTCATCTTTATTTAAACTTATATTACTATTCTATATCAGGTTTTCGACCCCTTTATATGCGTCTGACCTGCAACCAATATGGAAGGCGAGAGTAATATAATCAGTTTTACAGAACAGAGCTTCATTGTCAATATCTCACACATATTACTGCATAATTATTGTGCGATTTCTAATTATTTATCGGAATAGAAATTTTTTTTATTTTGACTCATATTTAAATTTAACACTTAAAATAATCGATAATTTAATTGGCTATTTTTATTGATAATTATCTTTGTATATATGGTTTGAATGTATCAAAAATATTAACAGTCATTTTTTTTTATTCAAAAAATGCTAAATATCGTTAAAAAATCCTATCCTATGATCCGAAAGTTTGAATTTTATTTCATCATTGATATTCGATTGAGTTATTATAGGTTTATTCTTCAAAAGATATTTGATATTTCTCAGAAATACCTAATTAAATTAAATATAATCTTAAGTTTATAAGGTGATAAATCAGAAAAAATGTAATTGTCCCTCTTCTCAAGTATCAAACATATCTTCAAAAGGTCTTATTGAAAAATTACGAATAACTTTTAGATTAACATACAGTTTTCTCAAATTTTTGATTAATTGATCATTAGTTCATATAATAATATTGATATTAAGTATACTATAATTTATTTTTGATGTATGAGAGATTGATGATATTTTGGATATCAAATACAATCATTTCTTTAGACTATATAAGATAAAAATAGTTAAAACGATAAGCATACGTATATCTAAATTACTATATATATTGATTATAATTCTCGAATATTGGCACATCATACATTATAATTGTACATTTATGACGATTTCAAATGTATTTAATTGTTAATAATCCGAATAATTATTATGTTACAAAATTCACATCGAAAAGCGATATAAAGCAATCTATATACCTCGTATTTAATAACTACATTATGCATCCACGAAATCGCGCAAAGACATCATTAAATTAGTATTTTCGCGCATGAACATCTGTGATGAATTTTTGATAATCGCGATATGACGTTAAAATTTCGAACTTAACAAAAATTAAGTTCAAGTGCCAAAAATCAGATATTTAAGAATATTTTTGAGTGATATATGTACGAGTATAACTTATAGCAATTAAAACACATTGTTTATGCACAATTTTTGATTGTGAACACAATCTTAAAAGATCATTTTATTTGAAAATGTGAACATCAATCATATACTAAATTGCATATCACTGTCACATAATCTAAAATATGTTTTTTTCTGAATGGAAAGCCATAATCGAGAGGTCACTCACTTTATTAGATAATCAGAGATTCTAGGCGGTTGAAAAATAGCATCAAATGAAATAAGTCAATGTGATTCTGAATGATGGGTGACAGAATCTACTAAATTTCCCAAAGTATTTTCAAGATGGAACATTTATAAAATATACAAAATATTATTTTTATTTCATTTTGAATTTAGTGAGAATTTCTTATTGTTTTCACTGAAGATCATGAGCGTACATGTGAATTTCATACTGTGTTCAATAGAATTCTGAGACTCCAAATGGTGCAAGCATTACTAAAATTTTGAAACAGGGTTTTTTGTTGTACTATTTATTTTAGCAAACTAAAAAATAAGACTTTCCCAATATCGAAATCGATTTAATAGGGGGATTAATTTACATGATACTGGTCGACATTGTAAATTGTCAGTTTATACACTTATTCGATAGACAAGATGCAGTATAAATCTTTACAGTTATGCCTTTAAAAAATCTATACAGAATCAGAAATTCACAGGGAAATGAGTGACATTAAACTCAATTATAATTTACGATGAATAGTATATTTTATAAAACATTCAATTATAAAGCGAGAATTATTTTTTTTGTATTTTCGAAAAGATTTGTACAATTTTTATGAATTTCTTACTATACTTATCATGCTAAGATATTTTAGGGTAATGATATGCGATCGCAAAGAGGATAATAATCAAGTTTCTTACATCATTATCTGTCCTTTTTCTGTCATTCTAAATTCTGTTTCTCATATATTCTTGTGGTAATTTTTAAGAATTCTAACTTTGCCATTTAATAAAATATAAAAATGTGTTTAATTTCATACACTTATGTCAAATTGTTTCATAAAAAATATATGGATTAATTTTTGTTGTATGTCATTCGATTATATTACATCAACATTGATTCAGAGAATTGATCGAATCGACTGAAAGAACCGAATTCGTGTACAATTCGTGGTTATACGAGAATTTTTCTGTATTGTAAAAATTAATATAGTAAATTTCGAGGAATATAAGTAGATCTAAAAAAAACAAAAAATATATAAAAACGTGTTGATTTGTATATACAATAAATATTGTCATTTTTATATTATTTTATCTCAGATACATCCTATATCAGTTTTTGTATCATTTAAATTGAGGATCCAAATAATTGAAAGTTTTAAGAATACAAACTTAATTTCTTGATATAGGTTATTAAATTTGACCACAATATATGGATATATATATAATATTGTCTGATATTAGCAAACTCATAAACAGTGGTTAATCGTAAATACTCTTGGCTAGATTTAATTGAGAATATATGCATCCATGCATGAGATACTAGCCTAAATATCAAACTCGTTCTAATTTTATACTACTATTATTTGAAATATCGTTCTGTTCACATTACAGCTGAATGATTCTAAAGGTTTTATATAATATATCAAATGAATTCGTTTGATGATTACATGGCGACCAAAAAAAACTGAAATAAAGTATACATTAGAAATATCTTAAACAGTTATTTTGGGGAATTATGGAATATTGTCACCAAAAATGAATTTCAGTTCATACATCATTGTGAATTACCCAAGAAGAATTGCAAAAGTTCTGTTTTTAATTAAAAAACATTTATTTATAATATCAGAGTCATTTATTGAATCAAATATAATTCAAGAATTATTGCAGTCACTTAGGCTTAAAGCAAATGGCTCGAATGTATGTTTATTGAACTCCGACTCTTTATAACATGGTTTATTATTAATATAATTTGATTGGTTGAATGAACCAAAACACAACAACCATCGACAAGATTTGTTTGTAGATTTTCAACATATTAGTTTTTCAGAATACAGATAATTCAGTTATATAAATGCTGCTTACGTGTATTTATATCCCATTAACATCACATTGAATAAATATTCGTTGATCTTAGGGAGATAGATATTCATTATAACGTCGTATATACAATCTATGTCCGCCTGATATATCACGATGTAATCCTTGTTCTTCAAGGACACAACAACATCACAAAGTAGTATTTAAATTTCATTTAGATTCGTGACCAAATACGAGTCACTCTAATTCAAACTCTTGTCGAATCTGAAGTTAAGATTACTGGCTTTGAAACGGGAATAAATTCCCATTATAAAATATGATGACTGAATGATAGATGATGATTCAACCAACCGAAAACATCAATTTGAAGGTGGTTAAGATTTTCTGAAATTTTTGAATTTGAAGTAACCAGACCTTTTATATATAAATATTAAAATATAGAAAGTGTTTTCGATAATATATGAAACATTTCTTTTGGCAAGAATCTGTTGTAATATATCGGTGAATTTCGATTAATACAATGAAACTCTATAAATTTTCAGAGTGGTCAATCATATGAAATAGAACCAATGATAAGTATATTATATATAGCGTCTACCTTTTATATTTTGTCGAAAAGAAATGATCTGATTCGCCCGTTTTACTTCAGTTTCTTTCTAATATCAATGGTAAATTTAGCTGCGAGAATCGTTACTTTATCAATAAAATAAATTTGAATTCTATATTTAGATCTGTCAATGATGCTTAACTATATTTTGAAAATATGAGTTAAATAATTTTTGATTGAGGTTCCGTATTAGAAGAGACAGCAAATAACTGAGATAATCTAGTGAAAGCTAAATATGCCAGATCTAAGCTACCAGATATTATTGTATCTACCGTTTCTTAATGAATGAAAATAAGCCTCACTACAGAGTTGCATTCATGGAAGATTTATTTATTGAAAAATATGTAACCAAAGATTGAAAAACTAAAAACTTATCAGAATTGCGTATTTATAAGCGTATAAAGTTTACCAGTATATATGCCACTCATTTAATGTATTCAAAGAATAGAAATTTTACATATATAGGAGGCTAGAGTAGATACCGAAGCTATATAATGTTTGGAAAAACGAATGAATTATGTTAATAAAAAGAACGATTAATAAGAAAATAATCGAACACTAGACCCATATTTTTAAATGGCGCCGATTTTTAACATTTCAAAATATAGGCAAAAACATATATGGAGTAAAGTACCAGAAATAAAAATGTAAAACTATATGATATAGATTCGGATCGACGATACATATTCCATTGATAAACAATCATGATGAATAACAGAATATATATTGTAAATATATTTATAATTATCTGATTTATTATACCCATCCCCCTGTTCTAACTAAAAGAATATATAAAATATTGAAAAAATATTTCTTACTATATCCTTATTCGAATAAAGTTCGAACAATAGAGAATTCAATTCAAAATGTTTCTATAGCTGAATTTTTAATTGTGGGATATAATTAAAGATAAAATTATAACATACAGCAACATATCAATTGTGACATCAAAAAGTAAAAATATTTTTATATCAATAAAACCGATGTAATATTCAAAAAAAAATTTAAAAAGTATAAGGTAAGCTAATAAAATTCATGAATTCAAATTTTTGAGATTATCGGCAATAATCTCGATGAGATTGATAAGCAATAACTTCTTTATTAATACCGTAAACCAATTGAACTATTCTCAATTTTTCAAATGTAAAATTCAAGAAAGAATATTCGATTCCAAACTTTCGTTTAGAAAAATAAATACTGTTCTGTTGATATCAGTTTTGGTAACTGACTTTTGATGAAATAATAATGGAAGAGCGTTAATCGCAAAGATGGTATCCCCTATTGATATATAAATAATACTTTTAGTCTGAGATACTTCAACAGTAGGGAACGGAAAATATTTTATGTTGGTTATTTTGACATTGTTGTAAATCGGTGAGTATCTCGGGGTGTGGTTTATTAAATTTACAACTCCAATCACCGATTCATTATTTATAACGTCTTTTATTGTAAATTTAATTGAAACGTTCTTCATTTAGTAACTTAATACCTTCCAAGTTTTATCATAAAATATATTTGGAGTGTAGATCGAAGATAAAGTATTTTCAGAGTACGGAATTTTCCAACCGCTTAATGATATGTTGAGTAATCGTGAATCGGTATAGTTCGATATTTCGTTATTAAAAACTTCAATATATATGGCAAAGATCGACGAATTCAATTTTGGTTTGCCATTTTTTATTTTGCAATGAAAAACGAATTTACGTGAGATATACTATAAATATATTAGAAATACTGTTTAGAAAATGTGAAATTGATCATTGGTAATTTCTGCAAAATTTGAAGTATTCAATTTGAATTCGTTTATTGCCACAGGTAAAATCTATCATGAATATGCCTACTTTTGCTCGGACATATTTGAAACAGAAATAAGCGTTAGTAATTAAATTTTGATCAAAAAACTCCTGAAATTTTATCTCAACAATGCCATTTAAAGTTAAATGAAATTTTGTAAAAGGATGTTCAGATTCCGCCACACTGAGAAAAACATATATGTCCTTGCTTATTTAAAGTAAACTTACAAAATATTTGTTCTTAATTGGGGGTGATATGATAAAGGTTGTTTTACATTCATTTGGCAGTTTTTCAAGGTGATAAAGTTGTGATTCATTCCTGAGCTCCAGATGTGTCTGTTGTGAGTACATTTTCGCGTATATAGCCATGAAGATGTATTTCGGCGTTCCATATACGGTTCTTCTAAATTTGAAGTTAATAGTTGTGTTCCTTTTAACATTCATCTTTATTTAAACTCAGATTACTATTTTGTAACAGGTTTTCGAACCCTTTATGTATGTCTGACCTTCAACGGATATTGAAAGATAGAGTAATATCAACAATTTTACACAACCGAGCTTCATTGTCGATATCTCATAAATATTACTGTATAATTATCGTTCGATATATTAATATTTATTGGAATAGAAATTATTACATTTTTTAATTATATTGAAATTTAACCCCTAAAAAATATTGATAATGTAATTGCCCATTTAGTTTGATAATTATCATTGAATATTTGTTTTGAATGTATCAAAAATAACAACATTAATTGTTTGGTTTATGAAATTATAAATTTCGTTCGGAACAATCGTATACGATCATGCCAAATATTAAAATTTAATTTATCCATTGAGTCATTATTAGTTTATTCATTAAAAGAAATTCGATATCTCACCGATATACCTAATTTACTTTTATAAAATCTAAAGTTTATAATATGATAATTAGATAAAATATGATTGTCCCTCTTCAAAAGTACAAAAAATATCTTCCAAAGATGTTAATAAAATAATTACGAATAACATTTAGATTAACATTCAGTTTTCTCAAATATTACATTAATTGATCATTAGTTCATATAATGATATTGATATATACCATACTAATAATTTATTTTATATTTGTGACAATGATATATGATATTTTAGATATAATTTGCTATCATTGTTAGTAGACTTTTAGGAGTTAATATTTAAAACTATTAGCATACTGATAGCTATATTACTTAATATACTGATTATAATTATCTAATATCAGAACATCATACATTATAATTATTCATTTGATGCGATTTCCAATGTATGTAATTCTTCCATATTGCAAAAAAAGTTATATCTTACAATATACACATCGAAAAGCGATATAAAGAAATATATTCCTCATATTTAAAAAAATCATTTTGCATCAACGAATTCGCGTGAAGACACCATGAAATTCGTAATTTTCGCGCATGATCATCGTGAAGATTTATCAGAAAAATGCGAGAAATCTTTAAAATTTCGAGTTTGATAAAAATTTAATTAAAGTTACAAAAATCATAAATTTTAAATATATTGCAGGATATATACTGGAGCACAATTGATAGAAAAATCAAACGTTTTTTAAATACTTTTAGATTTAGAAAAACATTAAAAGTTTTTTTTTTATCAAAAATGAGACATCAATCATTTTGCTGAACCGCATATTCCTCCAACTTATCCTTATTTAGTTCCTTTTTTCTGAATGGAAATCCATAATCAAGAGATGAATAACTATATTATATCATGAGAGATTATTTGAGGTAATAATAATCTCAACAACGGAAATCACATAAAGTAATTGTGAAGCAGGTGTGAGATATCTACTTAATTCGCATTAAGAGTTCTCAAGACGCACCATTTAAAAAATATAAATTCCAGAATTTTTTTTCATTTTGAATTCAGTAAGAATTTCTAATTGTCTTCACTGAATGTCATGAGAGAACATACAAATTTCATTCTATCTCCATGTGAATTCGGGGACTGCAAGTTGTGTAAGCATTACTTAGAAATTTATATAGGGTTATTTGTTCTACTTAATTATCGTCGAAAAATCTAAATGACTTTCCCATAATCAAAATTGGTTGATTGTGGTGCATAATTTACATTATATAGGTCAAATTTGTAAATTGCAAGTTAAAACCCATATTCTTAAGATATGACTTTGTATAAAATTTGAGAAGGTTTTCCTTTGAAATACACCGCCAAACTCAGAAATTAAGATTATAAATAAGTAAAATGAAATTAGATCTAACAGTCTGTGATTAATCGTAGATTTTAAAAATCATTCAATTTTAAAGAGCGTATCAATTTATTATATTTTCGAAAAGATTTGTCTAATTTTAATGTAATTTTTTTATAATATTATTCAATTAAGATGTTTTTTGACATGATTTGCGATCGTAGACAGGTAAATATTCCACTTTCTTATATTACTATCCATCTTTTTATCGAAATTCATAATCATATTGCTCCTCTGATGTTGTGTTAGTTTTAAAAGTTTTCATTTTCGCCATATTTACAGCTTTTAAAATGTTATATATTTCTTACACCTCTGTCCAATTGATTTTTTTAAAAACTTTTATAGGTTAATTGTTATTAGATCAATTTTTATGTTCTTGCGTCATAATGATTTGAGAATTCATTGAATTTAAAAAATAAATGAAATTTCATTAATAATCAATACCATACATAAAACTTTGTATAATATTCAATTCTATTATGGTGATTGCCAGAATTATATGTAGAACTGAAAAACGTATAAATCAAAATACTTGAATGATATATGAAAGAAAAAATTTAAGAAATAATATGTTCAGTGCAAGTTAAATATATGAATGATAATTAAGATTATTTTCATTATAATATTATTTGATCTCAGCTAGATCCCCATTGGTTTGTATCTCGGTAAAAATAGGTTATATTAGTGAACGTTTAAAGAAAAGAATCTTAATTAAATGTTAAATTGTAGTATGTTACATTCTGTTCAATAGATAAAAACGTATTGTCTGACATTAGCAAAATCATAATAAGGGTTATCATAAATATATATATTGGGAGATCTAATTTCGAATATGTATATCCGCGCTTTGGATAAAAGCATATATAACAAACTAGTTTTCATACATTAATATTGTTTATGGCATAATTTAGGTAACAATACAGCTGAATGATAAACAAGGTTTTATATATAATGAAATATATATTTATTATAAAATGCCATAATGACTAAAAACACTGTTTCAAAAAAAAACCTACTCAAATAAAATATATATCAGAAATATCTAAAGTAATTCTAACTCGTGGATTTTGAATACATGTACCTAAAAATGAAATGTATTTCATAAATTTATGTATATTTACGCAACAGAATATCAAATGTTCTGTTTTTAATATAAAAGCTTTTCTAGTTATATCAGAATCATGTTTGAATCAGATATTCTTCCAGAATTAATGCCATTACTTTGACTCAGTAGTCAATTGGTTAAATATAATTTGATTAAACTCAGATAATTTTCAGTGATGTGATTATCAATATAATATGATTGATAAAATGAAAGAACAGCCATCGATTAGATTTGTTTGTAGCTTTTCAACACAGTTATTTTGGCAATATTCAGATAATTTAGTTCTGGATATTCTTCCAATATGTTGAATATATTCCATTAACATCTACTGTAATAAATAATTATTGATAATCGGAAAGTTTATATCCGTATATGTTCATATAGAAATAATTTATATTGGACTTCGGCATCGTGACGTAATCCTTGTTACTAAACAACACATTTAAATCACAGAGTAACATTTTTATCTTTTCTGGATTCGTGGACAAATACGACACAATATAATATAAACATTTGATGTATCTGTGATATACATCAATGCATAGGAAACATGAATATAAATCTATTTCTAAATATATTTTCTGAGTGATCTTTGACCAATCAACCAACCAAAAATGTCATTCTGAACCTCGTTATCCCTTTCTCAAAACTTTGAATTTAACGTAAAGTTTCTATTTATACATATTTTTTTTTAAGATCGAAACTCATTTCGATAGTATAACAAAGAGATAATTTTGTAAGAAAATGTTGTATAAATCGTGTATTTGCTTTACAAATATGAGTGACCATGTTTTTCGCTGTGGTGAATAAATGGAAGTGTTACCAATGAAACTATATTATATCGAGCTTCTACCTTACTTTTTTGGTAAATACGAATAAAACATATTCGCACATGTATCTGACTTGCTTTATAATCTCAATGGTAAATGAAGCTGCGAGAATCGTGAATTTATCAATCAAATAAATTTTTAGAATATTTTATCGGTTCTTAATGCTCATCTATATGTTTGTGATATAAATAAAATAGTTTTGTTTTGTGTTCCATATTTGAAAGGACTGCAAATATATGAGACATATTAGTGAAAGGTAAATATGCCAAGTCGAATCTAACAGATAATATTTTTTCAACCGTTTGTAAATGAATGGAAATATGCCTCATTTGAGACATATATCCATTGAAGATTTATTTATTAAAAAAGATGTATCGGAAGAATCAAAATAAAAAAACTTATTGGAATTGCATATTTATAGTCGTATTGAGGGCACCATTTTACAAGCAGCTTATTCTGAGTTATCAAAGATTCGTATTGGTACATACGTTTGAGCTACCATTGTATATAACGCAGTGATAAAATGTTTGAAAATATGAATGAATTATATTAAAGAATGAACGATAAACGGAAAATATTCAAACATTTCAACTTATAGATTTTATAAAGCACAGATTTCTAATCATTCAAAAAAACCGCGTCATATACATTGAAACCAACGGGAAATAAAAACCTGATAACATTTGAAATGAGGAGAATCGAAGAAAATAAAGCCATTGATGAACAACCATTATGAATAACAGATTATGTATGTTCACTACACTCCAAATTAGATGATTTACTATACACAAGCCCCTACTCTCAATCAACGAATTTAAATAAATATTGAAAAATATTTTTTTCCAAATAAAAATTACGAATATGATTTCAAAAAATAGCCAATCAAATTCAAAATGGTAAAAAGCTGGAATTAGTACTTTTGGAATGTTAAAATAGATATTATAAGACACAGGAAAACTTGAAATGATATCAAAAATTCATAATATACAAAATCCATAAAAAAGATGTAACATTTAATGAATATGGAAAAATTAAAAGGTAAGCTAATACGCTTCATTTAATACAATTTTGGAGTGTATTGGCAATAAATCTCGGTGTGTCTGATAAGTGATAACATCTTGATCAATCTGGTTATCCAATCGAACCATTCTCAACTTTTCAAATGTAAAATTCAAGAATGAATATTCGATCAAAAACTTTCGTTGTAAAAAAAAATACTGTTCTGTTGACATCGGGTTTCGTAACTGATTTTCGATGAAAAAACAGAGGAAGCGCGTTCATCGCAAGGATGTTATCCCCTATTTTTCGTATATGTAATACTTTTAGTCAAGTATACGTCACCACTAGTGAATGGGAAATACTTAATATTTGTTATTTTGATATGATTGTACGTAGCTGAGTATTTTGGCGTGTGGTTGATCAAATTTACAACACCAATCAACGATTCATTATGAATAACATCTTTTATTGTAAATTTGATTGCCACGTTCTTAATTTAGTAATTTAATACCATCCATGTTTTATCATAAAATATATTCGGTGTGTGGATTGGAGCTAACCAATTTTCAGAGTAAGGAATTTTCCAGCCGCTTAATGATACCTTAAGTAATCGTGAGTAGGTAGAGTTCGATATTTTGTTATCAAAAACTTCAATATATATGGCAAACATCGTCGAATTCAGTTTTGGTTGGCCATTTTTTATTTTGCAATGAAAAATGAATTTACGTGAAATATACTATGAATAATTACAGAAATACTGTTGAGAAAATTTGAAATTGATCATTGGTAATTTCTTGAAAATTGGAAGTATTCAATTTGAATTTCTTTATTGGCACCGGTAAAATCTGTATAAAATATACCTACTGGTGATTTGTCATGCAAAAAATAGAAATAAGCGTATGTGATCAAATATTGATCGAACAACTCCTGAGATTTTTTCACTGGCGTATTATACAAAGTGAAATGAAATTCTGTAAAAGGTTGTTCGGATTCCCCCACACTCAAAAACACATCTATATCCTTATTTTATGTATGTTAACTCACCAGTGATTTGTTCTTTTTCATAAATGATATAGCGAAGGTTGTTTTACATTCTTTTGGCAATTTTTCAAGGTGATAATGTCGTGTTTCATTAACAATGATCAAATGGTTCCGGTGTTCATATATTTTGGCATGTACTGTCATGAAAATGTATTTCGGGATTCCGTATACGGTTTTTCTAAATTTTAAGGCGAAAGTTGTGTGCTTGACAATATTCATCTTTTTATATATTAAGTTTACTATTCTGTAACAGGTTTTCGACCCAGTTAAATGGACCTTACGTTCGAAGGATGTGGAAATAGAGCATAATATCAACAGTTTTAAAAAAATATGCTTCATTGTTGATAACGCTCAATTATGATTGAACAATTAGAGTTTGGTTTATTACATAATTTTTAAATCATCCAAAATCGAATTTATGTATTTTAAATGATATTATAATGTAACTATTTAAATAATTAATTTTTCAATTTTTGATTTAATCCGATAAAAATCATAATGCAAAATTTAGATAGATATTCTTTACCAAATACCGAAAATGTTCGGAAATTTACATGAAACGAAGGTAAATGAAGTACCAGGTTTATAATCGATGATAAAATTCATATTTTATTGTATATACTATTTGAAAACGAGTATCTTTATTTCACAATCAATCTGATTTGCCATAATCGTTAGTATTTTTCCAAATAATATTGATATTTCGATGTGTATTGGATACGAAATACTTATTGCAGAAATGAAAATATTGTAATTTCTTCGATTATGATCCCCCCTCTGATCATTATTCGAAATCATCCTTGTATTATAATATGGAGTAATTTTTATTGGTTTTGATCTTCGTCATATTTACAAATCTATAATTATGTTTTACTTCTGAAAATGCGTCAAATTAATTTTGAAGAAACATGTATGGATTTTTTTAATATCTGTTCTATTTGAATTGTATAGCATCTATATTATTATTAAAAAAAATTGTTAAATGGATTTTATAAAGAAATTTGATTAAAATCTTCTCAATGCGAGGAATTATTTGGTATGAATACTGTTTCAGTAGATTAGGAGGATCATAATAATCATAAAATCCAGTAAATCATAAAAATATTCACTTTTAACTATAGGGGGCAATAAACTATTTACATCAATCTGTTCCATTATCTATCAAATATATCCATAAAAATTAAACGAAATCGTCCTAAAATTATAATGTAATCTCTTATTTGATCCCCACAAATTTTCTGTCTCAGTAAGGTGAAGGTTTAATAAAACATGCCATTTCTTTAGTAATTACACTCAATATGATGCTATAAAGACTTTAGCAAAGAAGGCATTAAATTGCTATAAAAAAGTTTTTGATATCATGAAACTCATTAGTTTACAATTTAGTTTGATGGGAGATTTCATCATGAGTACATCCGTCAAAATTCATACATAGACAGACGTTTTAAGTCAACCGAATACAGTGTAATGTTACATAATAAAAACTAAAAAAAATTAAGGAAGTAAAGTTGAAATAACATAAAAATATTGATCCTATTTTTTGTTTTGTACTTATTTATAATAATTTTTTTACCGTGTATTAACATATAATTCGTTAACCAAGTTAAATTTTGTAAAACTGAAACATAATTTTTTACATTACTAATGTTGTATATTTGAATACATTTTTAACTTAATTGCCAAATTTATAAATTTGAATGAACAATACATATAATATAATGGACATAATATTTGAACATAAACGACTGAGTGATTCAATTTAGATGTCTAAGTATTTTCATCAAAATCTCTCAAAGTTTTTAATGCTTAAAATTGGTCTTTAACCATTATTTATTGAGCAACTTGACTAAAATTGCATCGGTTCTGTAATCAAACAAATACAATCGATTACCAATATCTGAGATTAAGCTACTGATATGGTTGACAAGAGAATATTTTTGTCGATTTTAATCTGGAAATAAGTTATGATACTTCATTAAATATGAGCATTTTATTCGATTCAATTTTGACGAATAATGACGACTCAGAAGATGATATATAATTATTCAACGTTTAACGACAATTTTAATCTGCAATTTACAATCATCAATTATTTCGTATGAACTGCCACACTCAAAGCATAATGTTTCTTCAGTTTGCTAATGAGTACATACAATTTTAATTGCTGTATTATGACAAAAATTGCACCTTCTACGCAGATGTAAGTAAATGATAGAGCTTCATGATTACATCGATATAAGCGATTTTCATTAATCATTATTCAGTTCATATATGTTAATAATTGTTTATTTTTAAACAGATACGCACAGCTTGATCAATAATTCAGGAAATTTTGCATATAAATTTGGGTTTACTGAGCATAAAGAATATATAAAAATACAGAATATTCAACATTATACATCAACTCGGATTCCTCTTATTGACACCCATTACGAAAAAAAGCATTGGTTCGATAATATATTTGTACTCTGCAAGCAGGTTTCAAGTATGTTGTTGAAATTCTTATTATTAAAGATTTCTAGGGTCCTTAACTATGAAAATATACGTACATATAGAATCATATTAACATTTTTCATGAGATTAATAATTAAGGAATACAGACACACTCCTTATACTTATAGCCATGAAAGAAATTAATGATGACTGTAGAATCAGGTTATATTTGTTTATAAGATTTTTCATATTAAAACGGCACGTTTTATAACAAATAATTTTTCAGCGATTCGTTCAACGCACCAATAATAGCCATTTGCTATCGGGACAGTATCTTTGGCTATGCTTTTTTCATCCTTAATCCAATATTCAAAATCTCATTTCCAAACATATATTATCATGTCTTGAATTCTAGATTTAAATTTATAATATTACACATGGGGTCAGGAATAAAAAGTTATCATGGCCTAATCAATATATACACAATTATATTTTTCTAATTATAATAGGCAAATTTTAAAATCTATTTTTCTTTCAGTTTCATCAATCTTGCATTCTGTTTGAAACTCCTAAACTACCAAATATACATTTGAGTAATATTCTGCGTTATTTATGGTTTAGAATAAACTTGAAAACCATGCAATATTATCTTCATTTTAATTGATATTATATATTTTTTAGATGAGATGTTTAATAATACACTACTCAGGTTGTAATTTTTAGAACTTGGATTTTTTCAATCAAGCCTGCTCGCCCATAAAATTACAATATAATATATAATGATTTTGTCTCAAATGATTTGTTCTACAAAATTAAACTAATCACAATTAATATATACATTAATAACAAATTAATACAAGGAAAATTAACATTTTGAGGTCATGGGCTAGTTCTAAATTTAACTATATTTATGTTATTAAGTGAAAGACCAATACAGATATGTATTATTGTCAAGATTCCTATGTAAAAATATTGATTGAATGGTATTTCAAAGATCGTTTGATATAATCATGAACGACAAATACATAATTGATTTTTCATCATTTTGTTTTCGGAGTTTCTCGCGGATTCAAACATTTTTTTTATATTTTTAATGAATAAATGTAAAATTCTATCACATTTTATTTCGAGACATATACCGTATTAATTTAATTGTTATAGATACTGACAAATTATTTTGGTTTTAGGATCAAAGATTTGACACGATCAAATATACCTTAAAAGAAGAGATAAATAACATTTTTGATGCTAAAGTCAGTCCATCAATATTTTCTATGCTTTAAATAGATTCGTTTTCTTAAGTTTAACCTGAATACTACTAAACAGCTATTATGGTTCGCCATCTGAGCTGCTTTAACAATTTTCCTAAGATGAGCCTCTACCATTCGACTGTAGAAGCAACGCGCCTTATGAAGTGTGTTGCTGCTTGCGATTTTCATATATATTTAATTATTTTTAAAACCAAACATGAAAATTTCGTAAGGAAAACGGCGTATATCAACTTATTAATTAAAAATAAATTCGAATTGGCTACCCTACCAGTTATCTAGAAGTAGATTTATCAACATTTCAAATATTTTACCTTTAAAATATCATCGAAATTTGTAACATCAATGGGTATATATCAAACATTGAAAAAAAAACAAATATAGCCAAATATTTTGATCAGGAAAAATATAACAGGGTTCTTTGAAATTTCGTTCGAAACATATTTCGTATTTTTAGCATAAAACAACGATTTTTTCATAATATTCAAATAGTTTTTTTATATTCGAATGAAATATAACAACAACAAGTCATAAAAAGTGTTAAAATATTGTCACTGGGTTTGGTGCTTCAACAAATCTGGAATATAGGTAAAAAGAAACGATAAACAAAATTAATCTGAAATCAATCCCTATTATTAGTTCAAAAATATGAAATATTTGCAAATAAGACCAGCAAAACATTTTCCTATCCCTATGATGTTAAAAAAACATTACAAAGCATAACTGATTAATCATAGTTCTGAGCCATTTTTCGAAAAAGATCTCGTATTGCGTACAACATACAGACAATTTCTTCAAAGAATAAGATAATTTTGTTCATTTTAGTATGAATATAAACAATCAAAATCCTGAAAACATTACAAGAAAGGTGTTACACAGCGTTCGATGTAAAAAAAGTCAAATATATATACAAAAACAGATAAATTCAATAAAAATATTATAAATCCCTATTAATGGATCACAATATTAAAAATGTCTTAAAAGGATAAAGAATGCTGTCCTTCAGTGTTGCATTATATAAAAGTGCCTGATTCACGCATTTTTTAAAATTAGTTTACTATTTCATATTACTCATATTCATTGCACAGTTTTGTA
The DNA here is from genome assembly GCA_000827895.1 of Thelohanellus kitauei. Lineage (NCBI taxonomy): Eukaryota > Metazoa > Cnidaria > Myxozoa > Bivalvulida > Myxobolidae > Thelohanellus > Thelohanellus kitauei. The sequence goes on from JWZT01005143.1 coordinate 120,976, forward strand.
TATAATTCATTGAATATATCGTTTGTTTAACAAATATGATAATAAATATATTGTCATATTAATTGATGACTAAAATTAACAATTTTAATATTAAAGCCTGAAATAGAATACAAATCACAAATATCTGATAATTCATGTTGTAGAATATAGGATTCATGTTACCAAAAAGGAATTCAATTTTATAAATCACCTTAAAGTATCTTTAAGGATTTCAAAGATGGGTGTTTAAATTTAAAAGTGATTACAAAAATTGGGTATAATTGTTTGAATTAGCGATAATGTTAGAATTTCATGTCATCGATTTGGCTCATGAAACAATTGCTAAAATGTAAGTTGATGAACTCAGGAAATTTTACAAAAGTGTTGCAGTCAAATATATTAGATTTTAAAATCCAACAATAACCATCTGAAAATTTGTTTCAAGCTTTTCAAATCATTATTATTAAAATATTCAGATATTTCAGTTGTACCAACTCTTCTTAAATCTGACTGAGATTCCTTAAACAAATTATTAAAAAAAATTATCATATATGTTTGATGTTGTATTCTCTGTATCTTCGTACATAGATAATTAACATTCTTCTCGAACTGTCGTAAGGAACGACATTTAACTCAAGGAAAAATTAAATCAGATGATCTTGATATGGTTTTCTGTATTCGTATAAAAATATCACACGCTAAAATAAAATCTTTTCTTCTATCTAATGCAAACATGTGAGGCTAGGAAAGAGGAATGAATTTATAATAACTAAAAAAGATTACTTAATTGTTGATGATGATTCGACGAACTGATACAATAATTCGGAACCTCGTTATCACGTTTTAAATTTTTTCATTTAGCATAATGAGGCCATATATATATATATATAAATCACAAAGTTCTACACTTAATTCGAGATTATAAGAAGAATTAAACTTCAGTAAACAAAGTGAAATAAATCGTGTAGTTTTTTTTATTATTTCAGGTAACACAGCTTTTTTGCCATGGTCAATCATTGGAATTGTACCGTCTATCTATATTTAGAGAGCCTCTGTTTATTATTATTAGACAATAAACAATGGTCTGATTTATCAAGATATTTCAATTTCATTCTAATGTCAATAATAAACTTAGATTTAAAAATATTAAAAAGAAATTCCTTTTGATTGATACGTTCATAATATCAATATATATTATTGAAAAATTAATTTAATATTGAATTGTCTGTATTTATTGTTCAGTATTTGGAGATATTCTAAATAGATGCGTCAATCTAGTAATGATTAACGATGCCAGATCAAATCTCACCGATGTTCACTGATTTCTGCATATTGTCGATCAATCAAATATTACCTCAATACAGAGAGATATTTTAAGAAGATATATTGATTAAAAATATTAATTCGAATATTGAGTATTTAAAAATCATTTTAATTAATTTCAAATTACTGTATTTTTGTACATAAAGAGTGCTCAATTATATAAGCAGCACCTACTAAATTTCCGATAAAAAAATTTAACATTTTACATATATCGGCCGCACGCTGTATATGCCGCAGAGATCAACACTTAAAAATGAAGCCCATTGCTTACGACAAGAATATACTGTAAATCTTCAAAAATTCGTAGATTGGCAGCATGTCATAAATCTTGGGACAAGGTTGTCGCATATATACAATGAAAATACATCAATAAAAAATGGTTGATTTTATAAAACTGGATTTTGCGTACAATAAATACGTTGAGGAAAATTCATCATGATGTATATCAGATAATATATTCTTAATACATTAAGAATAAGGTTTACTTTAAACCTACCTTATACATCAATAAACAAATATTATGGAAGATTAAAAGGAAAGATATAAAAAGAATTATAATTCAAATTATGTTGAAAAATTAGAGGATTTTATTATATATATGTCAATAGGTGAATTTATTTTTGTGAAATGTTAAAAAAAATATTCGTAAATGACCAAAAACCGATATTTGACAAATATGACTTGTAGGCTTTAATGGAGGAAACTAAACAAAAAAACTAATCAATGATCTGGTTTTGATAAAGCAGATTATTCCTGTTCTTCTCTGCCGATGAGCTGATAAACCACGAGGCAACTTGATATTCGGCTCTCTAGGCACCCTGTAGAGACTATCTTGGAACATGTATATAAATCCTGCCGAGATCTGGACCGACCTCATTTAGCCAGTAGATATGCGAGAGGTCCTGCATTTAACTAGGGCCATATTGTATTTTTACTGTCTTTAGGGATATTGTAGTCCCTTGTATGTCTGGGCTCTTATAGACTATTGAACGTCGCGAAAGATCGTTCTGCCTAGCTATTTCCGCTGATGGCGCTCAAAGTCTCAGTTCCTCTATGGCATTTTTTTCTAGTTGTAGACCTGACAAGTCAGCCTTGGCTGATACAGCCATTTCTGGTCGGTTTGCCTCTATTTGTTAAGTAACATCTAGGCCTATCATCAGGAGAGTATTAGGCCATTGACCGACGTCTTCCTGTTATTTGGCAATGTGTTCACATTATCCAGCTATTAATGCAGCTAACACCTAGCGTTCCATCGGCTTGCAAAGCCTCAGAATACGTGTTACAGTACCAGCGCAGATTGCGATAAGGCTTACCTGAGAGAAGGGGGTGGGGTACCTCGGAGATGAGTACGACAGCTCTGTGCCGGATATCGTGTCGCGAGATTATGATAGTTGCATATAGCTGAGAAATAGGCTTATCCATGTCATGCTGTTAGATGACCGTTTGCATCAGGTCAAATATGGGTTCAAAGTACCGTGTGAAGCGTCGAAAAAGAGAAATGACCGAATTAGTTTAACAAAAAATCATCAGGCATAATTCTACGGCTTTAATTTTACTTAAACGGATAAAACACACCTATCCTGCTATTGTTAAGCGGCATATATGGCATGTTTCAGTCAGCTATATGTGTCAACTATCGTAATCATTACCCAAAATGATTTTAAACTAAGATAATATTTACCATCATTATAAAAGAATTTACTATTTTGCTAAAATTTGTAAACTATAAGGCAAGCATGTATAATGTTTCAATTGAAATTTGTGAGACTAACGTCATATATCTTTCTTTGCCTGATAAGCAATCACTTCTTTGTTAGTGCCGTAAATCTTTTGAACGATTCTCAGCTTTTCAAATGTAAAATTTAAGGAAGAATATTCGATCAAATACTTTAGTTATGAAAAGTAGTACCGTATTGTTGATATCGGGTTTTGTAACTGATTTTCGATGAAAAAACAGAGGAATAGCGCTCATTGAAAAGATGTTATCCCCTTCTGTATGTATGAATAATACTTTTATTCGGAGATACGTCGTTACTAGGAAATGGAAAATACTTAATATTCGTTATTTTGATATTATTGTATGTCGAGGAGAATCTCGGGGTATGGTTTATTAAATTGATTACACCAAACTCAGATTCACCAAACATAACGTCTTTTATTGTAAATTGAATTCTAACATTCTTCATTTATGAATTTTAATACCGTCTAAGCTTTATCATAAAATATGTTTGGTGTGTGAATAGGAGCTAACGTATTTTCAGCATACGGAATTTTCCAGCCGCTTAATGACATCTTGAATATATGTGAATCGGTATCGTTCGATATTTCGTTATTGATAACTTCAATATAAATGGCAAACATATAGTGTATTTTGGTTTGGAAATGTATTTATGATTAATCACAGAAATGATTCATTTTTTTAATAAAATAATATCATTTTGAATTGTCCGATCTTTGTTTTGATAAAGTTATATTATCGCATTTAGATTCTTTTATTAAGGACATTATTGTTTTATTTATGAATAATTAATCGATATCTGTCAGATAATCAGATGTTGACATATTTTAAAATATTTTTCTTTTGACGATATTTAGGATAACTTTAATTGATGAACTCTACAAGTATAAAGTTTATCATACTTTCCAATGTATAAAGAGTTACGTTTTCCCAAAATATGAACCATGCAGCTTATACAAAGCAGCGGCGTCTATATATAAAATTTTAATTTTAATGATGCGACCTATGTATAGAGTCGTTCTATACACCGAAATATATGGTATCTATTTTAAAGAATCTCAATATTCAGAATGACGTCAAGATATACAGGGTAAATAAAATGTGCCTACAAATTATATTTTGAAAATATTTGTTTTCACAAGCTCAAAACTCATTAGATTTAAAAAGGGTTTTTTGGCAATCACAGGTATATTCATTTTACGTTTTCGGGATATTTCATGTCTAAAATAATAGTCGTTTACTCTTTGTAAGAAATGATATTAATTGTATAAAAGGTATATAGATTATTTGCTTGTCCGCTGGTTATGAGAAGATTTTATCGCCTCAAATTCTATCATAAATCTATTGTTGATACACCCATGATTTTCAGACATGGTTAATTAATTCCATGAAACACCGAAGATATCGAAAAACATCGTGAAGATGTAAGCCCTCGATGAGTACGAATTAACGACAACTTTCACTAGCTGAAACAACTATTCATCAATAGTCCGATTAAGTCAATTTAAAAAGCTTCAAATGAATCGTTGATTTATAAATCGAACATCACAAGAATTGTATTAAAGATAAGGTCTTTTATCTAATAAAATTCATAGTTTAAAACATTTGATTCCGATGAACATGATTGGTCGATGCATGTTTGCCAAACCATGTCTGCAATCTAGGAATCAAATTGTGACTGGTTTTGATTTTTTATTCGGCCACGAAACAATTTTGGGGAAATGTATACTGTAATTGACTAAATTATCGTTTATATAGCCTTGAGAATTCTTTTCATTAATTTTAATTATTTTTCACCCGTAAATGTCACTGGGAGATATGCTAAATCAAAATATTCAGTATTTGTGGCCGATATCTTTTAATGGAAACGTTACATCTGAAAATAATTATAATCTTTGTTTTAGCGCATTCATTAAATATTTGAACGCAATTCTGAAAGACAGTATGAATGGACATTATTTCATGCAAGATTGAGAATGACGTCATCTCACTGCTGAAATTGTTATAATTCTAAATGCGCATATCCATCAAAGAGAGATACACCTGAATTATTGTATACATAATGGTGGTGTCATTGATTGGCCAGAATATTCACCGTATCGGAATTCATGTTACTGTTTTTTGTGTGGATATATAAAAAAGATCAGATATATACAACGAATAGAGGAAGCCCTCATAGACCTTTAATCAGATATCTACAAAAATATTGGAACATGATTTAGCAAATTTTTGAATTCACATCAAAGATGTCATTTATTCTAGTAACAGTAATGTAGAGAATGTAAATATTTTCTTGTGTATTGATGCCTATTTATTCATATAGAAAAAAAGTGACATCCATTTTATTTGCATAATAAATCACGTATATATAATTCAAACGTTGTAAGTATTGAAATTAACATTCTTTACGATATGATTATACTATGTAAAAAATTAATAATATTATTATAGTAGACTGTTGATATATCGCAATGAACATTTTTATCAAAGTTTAATGCGTACAAAACCTGGTTAAAGATGGAATTTACTATATATTCATCATATAGTTTACCATAACTCAAGCAGATATCATACATAATATTGCACTTATCCATCATTTACTAGGGGAATATATAAAATGTATGCTATATATATATAGGCGTACATATTTTGATGCATCATTCATTTTTCGATATTTTAAAGGTTTCAATAGACATTATATTATTCACTTGCACGTGCATATTTAAAAATCTTTTAAGAAAACATGATGATAATACTCCTCTATATGTATATAAAATTCTAATATGGATCAAAGAGACTTATTAGTATATTTCGAGATATATACAGTCTAAATCAAAAATAGATTGATTGATAAGAAAAATATACCATTAAATCGATAGTCTCAGAACTCGGGAAAGCAAGGTGATCAACTGTTCAGACAAAATAAAATATTAATACCGTAGAACTACCGAAGTAATGTAAAAAGATTCTCCTTGATAACAGCTAAGCATTCGAAAAATATCCAAACAAACACAAATTACAAGAAGTTCTGTATATAGAATGGTAAAGAGTTAATCTCCAGAGGTACAATACTTTAAAAGCAACTGACATAACATCCCACCGAAAACTCAACAATAAAATACATCACTGTTAAGAAAACGTTTTGCTTGATTTGCCGAAGATACAGATCGAAATATTTAAAAGAAAACGTGCCAGAATTCATCATAATGATTCTTAGGCTACCCAAAAGACGATGTTTAAATCATATAGACTATGTAAGATGCGGATTACTGAGTAAAATAATTTTAAAATGTAATATTCAAAGTAGTGAGGAATTAAAACAAACTTCAAGGGAAGATATAGCAGGTATCATAAATATCTGATAAGTAGATAGATTTGTCAATGACGGAAAAAGCTTAAATATTGTCCTAATTCTAGATGCCGAAATCTGGCATATTAACTTGAGATAAAAAACAATCAATTATAGCTTTGAATAAAACAACGATATAATTTATATATGAACTAATTTTTACCAAGATGTTGATACTTTTATTCTCACAACAACAGAAATAATAATTTATTATAAAATTTTCAAATGAATTTTCCTTCAATGAAATACGTTTATGTTAATTATGGTTAATCATATGATAGAGGCGTGGATTAGTTAATATTTAAGAGTAAACTCAAAGAAATATCTCATCATGAACGGTATTTCGGAATCTTTCGTCCAAGATAAAATACATGTTGATTGCCATATCTCCAAGAACTATCATAAATACATGTAAAAAACTTTGTTTAATAAAATAATATGATACATATTTTTAATATAAGATGTCACAACGTTTGAATTCTGTTTATGTGATTTGTTAATAAAACGATAATTTGGTCAGTATTTGTGATACCATGGGTATATTTATGCCAAAACATTTTTCTCAGCAATAAAAATCATCAGTTTTATAAGAATAGTTTTTTTTTAATTAATTTCTTCATAAATTATAAACAATTGAAAATTCGTCATTTATATATTTTCGATTAAAAGATTGGATCTATATTAAATATATCGTAAAAAATATTTTTATCAAGGATGTTAGACAAATGATGATAATAAAAATATTTTAAGAAAGACAAATACATTCAGGGATCTATGAGAAATTAATTAGATCGAGTAAAAATATCATAGTAAATTTTGGTAAATGCTCATTATGATATAAAAATCGATAACAATTGTCAGCAAGGATAATTCTCGGTTTTCTGTATATATTTGCGTCTGTTCAGTCCGATTATGTGTTTAATATAGTCCAATTTACTGTTTGCCGAGTCTAATTTCGTGCATCAGTGTTTTTAGCGGCCGTTGCTGTTAAATATGATTTTTTTTAGTCTAATTGGCTTTTTTCAGTAAAATTTAGCCGATGAAAAACACAATTTAACTGGAAACCCTGACAAAAAAAAACAGCAGAGACAAGATGGATGTGGATAAAATCTAAATCGGACCAAAAACGATGTATAGTAGCCAACTGGCATATTTCCCTTTGAAATAATATACATCAGCAAATGCTTATATAATGCGAACAGAAACTAGATAATTAGGTTTATATCTTAGATATAAAATATAAAAATATTTGTTATCAAATCCTGATTATACACTCCAAAAGACTTCGATACGGTTCAGAAAACTACAAAGAAATAATATGAATATTCATGAAAAAAACTAGTTAACTCTATAGTCTTTATTTTTCTTAATACACGATAGTACCTATTATTTCAATACTTTATAAACGGAGAAGTGTTTCAAGAGCTACCGTACGCTTTTTCGAATGAACTTTTGAAGTTGAAAGATACATCGACAAATAACAATATACTTTTTAATCACTATCTATATCCATTGTTATTTTGGGAGATGGCGATCATGTATAACTGAAGCATGATTATTTTAAATTTAATTAATTTTTTAAGACAGATTTTCTTATGTTAATTGGCGGTTAGAATTGAAGCTAATAATCACTATATATGCATTGAAAATTTATTGTCATTTTATTGCAATGTTAAGTCTTAGATGAATGTTTTCTATGAGAGTAAAAAAAGATTATATTTGTTGTTACCAAATATCTACATGTAATTTTGCACAAAACTTATACAAGTATCGGCTACATTATTTAGTTTGAAATAAGTAGCTTAGATAAAATCAAATTTAAATCACATAATATTGATATAAGTATGATAATTCTCACCATTGTATTCACACTGAATCAACTCGTTTCCTATTCAATTGTCAAATTATAAACATATTTTCCCATAATTACTGATGTAAGTTAACCATGGAATGATTTATAAAAGATGCATCGTATTTTACAAAAACGGTTTAAAATATCGAACACCCCACGAGATCAAATTAAGTTAAAGATGCTAGATATCATTGTATTAAACTTTTACACAATACTCGATCAACATAATAACACAAACATGTAAGAGAGAGAGAATTGGCTACGTAGTCGTTTTATTCAACATATAAATGATTGTGAGACATACCAGGTTCATATCGGTGCAATATCTGCGTAACAATCATCAAATATTATTCTTCATAGAATTTATAAAAACATATCAAACTCTCGACATCGATATATTAAGACATTTTTTTCCCAAAAGCTATATTCATATTAGGTAATGCATGAATTCGAAGCCATTTAACATTTTGGTAGCATTTTTTCAATTTAACGAATTTTCATCATTGCTAAGATTTTTATTTATAAATTGA
>JWZT01005143.1:130543-146083 GCA_000827895.1 Thelohanellus kitauei
CTTCTTATGAAATAATTAAAAAATAGATAAATTTGTATAAATCTCACTTTTATTCAAATAAATTAAGAAAAAAATTGAATGGATTATAATTTATCGTGATTTAAACAATTTCAAAAACAAAAGGAATTTTCTCGAATAAATGAATATTCAAAAGTATTTAAATAAGTTTGAAAATTATTCCGTAGTTCGTAATTTTCGGTGTAGACCGTGATTTTATTCACAAGACTACGACATGCGCGGAATATATGAATTTATATCTTTACCTTACTTTCATTGCTGTACACCATGGATTCTTTACCAAGATTTCATCTATAGGGCTTATATATGTACACAATATATTTTTATTTGAAAATTTAGATGGTTCGGCAAAAAAAGATACCCCTCTATACACCGAAATATAAGGCACATAACAATACGAGCAGCTTAATTTAAAAAAATTTAAATTGAATATAATAACGGATTGATTTTCAAAGCTTCTCAGCTGTTTTTTTTCGGAATCAAATGAGATTTCCAAATGTAGTTTAATCATAAATATGAATACGGTAAATATATTACAATTTTGGTAAATGGTATCTTTTGTAAAACTCAAATATCAATCGTAGAATAAATCCGTTTTATTCTTCTTGTTTAATAAATTCTCTTTTACACCCATTATCAAAAAAGAATTTCATTATTTCGCTGTTTTTTGATATACTGGGCTGTTTGAAATTACTTTATTTTAAAATGAATGATTTCTATCTTATGATATAATATTATTTTGTGGAATTAAAAGGATAAAATAAAGACATTGGGCGAAAATAATTTAATACAAATTTTCTGAACACCAAATAATATAATCATTTTTAAGAAGATATTTCTGAGATATTAGGCTGTTTAACACCTTTAATAAATAAGACTTTATTTAATTTACATTTTATTTTATATTTGGAATGTCAATTTCCACTTAAAATTTATATATCACTTTTACATAAAAAACACTATAATTCAATATATTCAGTAATATATTCTAAGAATCTATATATAGTCGGCTCTGTTTTGAATGCGATTATAAACTCCTCTTTAACTTAGAAATATTTTGTACCAAATTTAAATCTTTGAAATATTTGTTATCCGTCAATTTAAGACAGTATATTAACTCATTAATAGGTTCAATACATGAGATAGGACCTATGATTCGAATATAATTTACATTGTCGTGCGTGTATTAATAAAGACATCAATGAAATGATGTAAACGTACAAGATACAATATAAACTCTATTTGTTTTCCTATCCTGATTTTAAGAATATCTATTTGTCGATTACCATTTAAAATGCGATTAAATCGTGTATTCGTTGTAATAGTGAGAAATGCACAAATTTTCTGCTACTGTTATCACTGATAATGCGAAGAATACTATAAACAATATAAAAATAACATTGATTGCAGGGGTTATCAATTTATTTAACGAGGCAGGTTATCAGATGGATATTTTTAGCATTCTGAGCAGATATTCTTCCAGAAATAAAGTGCACCTGTCAATAAAATATATATACATAAGTAGATGTCAAAATATATCTCTTCGATTTATTCCGTCAAGTTAACAATTCATCAGCCTAAGAGTGTTTTTGTTATAGCCAATCTTAATATTTTAGATCATATGATTGTTTACCATATATATTCATAATTTCAGCACTTGAGTTTGCAACATATACTCAAATTTTACATGTCTTTTTTGTTGATTGTATCTAATATAAAAACACCATGATATTCATAGATATTTATCATCTGAATAACATTTCCAATTGACGATGAACCAGATAATGCATGTAATGATATTCTGCCATATCTATCATTTGTTTTACAGGGTTTTCATTTACCTTTGATCATGATCCATTTACTTATGAGCATTATCCATTTAGTATCAAGCATCCCTATCGTTCAACATTGGGCTCCAGAACATTCATTTTTGCGCACCTGAAAATGACATACGTGATTTACAGCTATACGAGTCTACCCATTTTAATCAATTGACAATGTTATTAAATGGGCAAATAAGTAAATAGGATCTTCATTCCCATGATGCGAAAACGATAAAATTATGTGAAGAATTATTCAGACCGGTTTAAACAAGCCATATTCTTTTGCGTAAAAATTGATGTTCGAACGGAATTTTTCCCGACATGAATAGCAGGATTTGTTTTCCCAAAATGTCACATATGAATGGAAATTTTATTATGACCGCTTTTATTTATCCTCTCAAATAATTAGAAAAGTAATTGGTAAGTGAAAACAATGGAAATGTAAATTATTAAATATTCTGTACATTCTGAGATTTCGCTTTATGAGGATTGGGACCCTATTTACAAATTATTCCATTAAATAAAATTATAATTAAATAGATAATGGGTAGACTCATATTTAGCTGTACATCACGTATGTCATTTTCAGGTGCGTAGTAATGAACGTTCGCGTGCGCCATGTTGAACGCTAGGGATGCTCGATCGTAAATGGATCATGGTCGAAAGTAAATGAAAACCCATTAAATATATTTCTGCTACTAATTACTCTTATGAGAGTTTTTTTATCAAGTATTTGTACACTCTCGACATCTATTACATCCAGTAGTGCGTAATTCTTTATTTAATATATTCTGAATTCTAAATGGAATGTTAAGAATTTCTGGTTACTCGAATATATAGTCTACTGCCTTCGAAACATCTTTATTGAATTTAATATATTCAATCAAACGGATTAAAATTTCACCCCTCAAAACTTAGTCTGGAAACATTTTGACAATAAATCACAATGTAATATATATTAATAAAATGACAAATATTTGTCTTTATGACGATTCTCAGTTTTCGTCACAACAGATATAATTCTATGATTTTTATTTATTTTATATTATACTTTTATTCGATGTATTCAAGAACCCCAAAATTAATTTCATAGAATTAATATGCTGCTTTTTGTTGTGTACGGGATTTAAAAGTTCAATTGGCTACATCCAAAATTTACTATTCTGTTGATTCAGTATATACATCATTATTAATTTTTTGATTTTATCGTTTTACCTTTAAAATTTCTAGCAGATATACATATGACCATAAACAGATGTCAATGCAGAATATCATCTGGTGCCCACCCTCACAGGATACTTGATCACAATCTCTGTTTATTTGAATATTGACCATTTTTTCTACTCAAATCAATATAAGTTAGGTTAGTATTCCCTCGACCACAGATTTATTTTATAAATACACAATCAGTAAATTTGATTCCAAATCTGTGAAAGATTCGGAACTTCATTAGTTAATCGATCTTCATTTAGGCTACTCTATCAGGCATCAACTTCCTATTTGAATTTTTCTGCAATTAAGTTATAATTAACAAATCAAAATTTTATTTATGATTATTTTTTTGATAATATCGAGTATAAATGCCCCATTTGTTGTTTCTGAAATTCCATTTGTTTAACTATAAACTATATATAATAGAACAAACATTTGGAAATTGTTGAGTGTTTTTATATTTTTGTTTTTAGATAACCTTATCAAATAAGTGTATATATGTAAATATCCATCCCAATTTTTTATGATTTCATATGATCGAAAAAAGGGTATTCACCAATAGGAAATATTAAGTTTCTTAAGTAGAAAACACAGGGTGTAAGAATGTGTCTGAATGTCCGAGATAAACAGGTGCAAGAAAGGATACAAATATATAATCCTCACATATTATAACGAATAAAGATTTCTGCAGTATATCGAAAATATGATTCCTCGCTGAAAAATACAATCGTGTGCCTATTCGGTGTGTATATGTCATGGTCAAAGTGATTCCATCAGCCGTAAACTTTTTTAACCCGTTTATATCAAATGAGTCATTAAGGCATAACCCCCACCCGCTCATCGATTCATCAATTTTAAACTGTGCAGACGCAATGTTTGCAATAGGACAGGTTGTGCAAAGAAATAAAGACAGGAAAATGACTTTCAATTTTAAATTTCTGTAGCAAATAGGCTAAAAGAACTACGCTATAGAAAGATAAACATAGTTGAGGTTTGATTTGTGATTATGCACACCACTGATTTTGCTCGTAGAAAAATCAAAATCATATCGAAATTGCCTATTTAAATATGAAAAAAAACATATCACAAGGAATTATGAACGATTTTCTCGATTTCGTTTTTCACATATTTACCTTAAACATTACATGTATTTACAACTCTTTCTGAACTTTCACAGTTTTTATGTGTATATATTTGAAAATATGAAATATTACCAAAGAGAGTATTCAGCCATTTACTATTTAATTCAGTGGAACTTAATTTCGACAACTCAAATCTATGCTCGACTGGCTATGATATTATATTAGGCTATGCCAGAATAGGGGAAATCTATTAAGTTGGTTTAGGAATGCTCTAAATTTTTGGAAATTTTTATAATAGTTATTTTTTTAATTGTTTCATTATTTTATGTGTATTTTGGGTTTATTATGTTTTTTGAGTTTGTTTCTATATAATTTTGTGGAAGTAAAAGAAAAATTTGTGATTCTAAAATATATATTTGAAAAAATTAATATAAATATTAAATGGATTAAAATTTTCTTCACGAGATTCTGTTTTAATGACATAATGCAACTTAAAATCGCATTTCTTTTTTATAGGAGCTAGCGCAGCGGACATAATCAGAAATTCATCCATAGTAGATACAGACAGAAAAGACATATTTGAGAAGTTCTTTTAACTAAAATATACATGGAATCCTTACAATTATCTATAATGATATATTTTTACCAACTCACTTGAATATGAAATATATTAAATTTAAATATGACATGATTTGTCGAAAAATCATATGAAGAAATCTATTAGATATTACAACAATTTTCCATTAATTTTCCAATGAAATCGAATCTCTACAACATTATAACTTTTAGATTTCTAAAAAATATGATAAAACGAACAACAGCCCTAAATACACGCTATGTAAGAGCATCATAATTGTTTACCCATAGTGTGAAAAAAAAAATCAAAACTTACATTCAGACATCATAATCAAAAACGAATATGTTTTAGTATCAAAATACACGAATTTATTTATTTAAACTTAGGCGTATAAAATCACTCTAATATAATAAATGAATTCAAATTAGAACGCTAATCATCAAAAAATTATTTCATCTCAAAATAAGACACAATTTGGTTGTTTGGTCGTGAAAAGTTTTGTGACTGATTTCAAACTTTCAAATGTTATGTTTTCGAACGAACATTCGATCATATACTTTCGCTAATATAAAAAATGCATATTAATATTCGGAAATAGGCTGTACTGAGTTTCTATGTGCAAATATTAGAATCTCACTGATTGAAAAGACTTTTTCATCTTTGATTGTTTATTAATAATACTTTATGTTTTCAATTTATAAAAATCTGTGATTGGAAAATATTTTATATTGTTATTATCAAAATATTTTTCTTTTCTGAATATCGTGGAATCTGGTTGCTTAAATTTACCATGCTGATCTCCGATACATTGTTCGAAGCGTCTTGTATCGTAAATTTGATTCATATTTTCTATATTTATGAATTGATTACCGTCCAATTATTATCATAAAATATGATGGGTATCTATCCATGATATAGTATAATATTGTGGGGAACTTTCCAGCCATTAGGTGAAATACTGTGTATTGATGAGTCTGTAACATTGAATACAATTTTATCAAATACATCAATATAAATGACGAACATTGACGACTAAAATATTGATTCGCAATATTATAATTTATAATGAAAAATGAATTTTCGAATCATGTAATTAAATATACCCAAACGGTTCAGCTGAAAATTGGTTTATATCATTTTTATGGAGATCTTCGATATTGGTAAAATTTAATTTGCATTCATTTATCGGAAGCGGTAACATCTGTATTAAAAAATCTTACATTAGATCGATTATTTAAGAAACTAAAATAAACATGAGCAAATAAATATTCATCATGCAAAATAAAGGTTTTTTCGAGTCTTTATTAACGTGAAACGAATGGCGGTATATGGCCGCTGTAATTGCCCGAAACTAAGGTAAACCATAACATACTTGTATATCAAAAGTTTACTGACTATCGTCTTTCTCTTTTCGGGATATGATATTTAGAAGGTACTGATACTTTTGTGTTGAAGTTTTTCAAGATATTAATGCTAAGTTTCATTAGAGAACGATGAAATATTCCAGAGATCGTATTTTTTGCATGTATCGTAAGGAAAAGATATTTGGCGGCTGAAACTACCAAAATTATAAATTTTAAATTAATATATGTAAAATTGTTGATAATTATCTATTTAAAACAAAGTTTAATATTCTATAGCATGTTTTACCGATTTCACACGTGTCTAGATATTTCAGGAATTGGTGTGACATGAAGCACAGAATCCAAAATCCAACATTCATTCTCATTTTGTATAATATGAAACGATTGTACCAATCAACGATGGTTAGAATTTAATAGTTTCAATATTAGACGCAATTAATCTATTTTATTTTTCTTCAGATATAATTTATAAAATTATCAAGTAAAATTACTTTAATTCGATGCAACATTCAGTTTTATAATTGTATCAATTTTGGATCCATAATAATTATTGATAAACTTTTGTAAATATTACCATATATTATACTGAAATTTACCTACTTCTGAATAAGAATTTCCGAGTGTTTTAATTTCAGAAATTATACCATGAATTGTTGTAAGGTTTTCGATGGAACGATTAAAACTATTTTCAAAATAATGTGATAGAGATTACAAACGGAATATTTTCTATTACATAATCATCCCAATTAATGGATAACTACCTTAAATAATCTTATTTTTATGTATAATTTGTAATGAATATATTTTGGAAAATATTAATACATCAATTAAAAATTTTAGATAATATGTTATTGAAACATAACCATGTCTTTATATCGAGTTTTAAATATGGTTACCTACATGGATATTTAATCTATATACACTTATACTATAACAACCGAACTAAATAAAATCTAATAACGATTGATTACCAGTCTTTTTTTAATAGTAAGCATGAATCAAATATCGTTTATATATTTACTTTTTACACAAACTTAAGGTTTACTAGAAAACTCAATATGAACGATGCTATTTATATATTTTAAATAATACGATTCTTTTTTTGCTCAAGCGATGTGTAACGCCAAGAATTTTGATTTTTATCAACTGAAATTCAAATTATTTAATTGCTCACTTATATCATATATAATATCTATCATATCAATGTTAACAAAATTTATTACAATTCTCTGAATTTTTTTTTATTTTACACCTATTGAAGTTCAATATGGGTGTCAGGTAAGTTCACTTTCTACACTGGGAAAGATCAATTTGTATGACGGGTAAAAACGTAGTTGTAAAATTTACAACAAAAGCATTTATGATTATATATGATTGATATATAATATGTATATTTTTATACAACATCCAAATTCATCCTACTCGATGACCTAATTGAACTTCAAAATGTGTATTTTACCAATGGTGTTTTGTCAATAAATATCATTTTTGCTGTTATCTGAATATTTATACCTAAATTCCAGATTATTAAATATATATATATAGAATGCATCTGGTACAGTAATTTTTTTTGGAAGTGGTTGAATGGATATTTTTTTCAATAAATCTAAATAATTTTTACGAATCCAAATTAATCATTGGTTTTTTGTGGTGACAATAAATATGCTAAATATATTTTGAGGCTTAAAACTGCATGAAGGCAGATAATTCAACGCTATTCACTGAAAAATATTGTATTCTAATGGGAAACTTAAAAGTTTTGTAATTGATATTTCTCTTAAATTTTACTATTCCCTACAAGATGATCGTTTAATATACGTTTTGTAACTGCGGATGATATAAATTCATCAGTTTTTTAATCTTTATGTTCTCTGAAACCCGTTATCTAAAACGTTTTATCAACTTCACGAAATTTTTTAATTTAATATATGAGCAGGTTTGCCTATCGATACAATGAATTTGTATTTTGTTGTATATTACATCGTTTAAAAATAAACTATTTGGAAGTATTCACAAAAATTTATATACTGATTTTTAAAATTCATAAAACAACATACACACATTTTACAGAACGATACTAATTTCTGGTTGTAATTATCAAATTAACATCAAATATGGCCTTTGCAGTACTTTAAAAAACTTTTTGTTATTTTCATTTTATAAAAATATGTTGTATGGACATTTTTGATTACAGTTTTTTCAATGATTAAAACTATGACCACTCAGGAGATATTTGGATTCAGTTTTGAATTAATTTCTAGGATTTTACGCTCAAGTCCATCACATTATTAAAACTCAAATTTTATCGATATTTTTCATTTAAAAGTACATCCTACATACTTTAGTTAATTTCCACTTCAAAGTAACACCTAATGTCGCATTTAGGCATATTCTGGCAATTACAAACACTGTCAAGTTTAATATTAGTTGTGCCAATTTCGATTTAACAGCCGGATTTCAGACGTAGATGACGTTGTTTATATAATCTTCAACGATTTTGATAGAAAATTTTCCATCTTGTTGAGAAAAGGCGAGTTGAGTAAGATATATTTGTCTTACAATCCTATCTCTTGCACCTAGGTCTGGATACTATGTGTTTTGTGGAGATACCTGTTATCCATTATGAAAATATTGTGGTGATTCCTACTGGTGAACAACAGCTATAAAGCCTCACTGATGTATTCAACAAAATGTTGTTCATTGCATGAACGATTGATGCCTCTAAGTATGTTAGGTTACCATCTTTCTAAAGATCAGAAATCCGCAAATTTATCTTAAATGAATGTTTTACAATAAAAATCAAACCTGACCGTGATAGCTATTTTTGACATATGCTTAAATACAATAGATGACGGTATCAAGGATGATAATTAATAATAGATATATTTAGAGAGTTTATTATTAAGCAACATATAGATAACATTTTAGGGAGAAAAATGTAAAGGATTTGATCGGGAAACACTATTTATAAAAGATAAAAATTTTTGATAACAATCGTATAATTTAGACAGATGAAAATAATACCGTACAGTAAATACGAACGAGAGAACGCTTGCATGGCTTTAAGGAGTTCAATATTTTTCAAGATACAAACCTGGATGCTTATGTTCAATTGTGAATATTATACAGTAGAGTATGATAAATTTTTTTATATTAGGATCTTTGAATCAAAAGATAACTCAAATATTTAAAAAATCATTAATGATAAAATTTTTCGATGTCTTTTAAACTTCTAATAAACCAAATATTAAACTGATTCATTCATAATAATTCTGAAATACCAAATATTATGAAAAATGGCATATTTGTCTTTATAAATTCTAAGAGGAAGAAGTAAAGTTATTAACTACTATACTTTGATTCTCATTTTTGCATGATATAATCGTAAGATTACAGATGAAAGCTTCGTATAAATCAAAAATTAGGATTATTCTTCATTAGTTTCAATCATGAATATTTATATATAATTTTCCCAAATTTGTGAAATGACTCTTATCATGCAACATAAGCGTAGAAATGCATATTTTTAATATATTTTACAATATATCGATGATATTAAACATTGAACAAAAGAACATAAATGTAGCCTTTAAATGTTGTGAAAATATTAAGTGAAAATATTTTTTCTTTGTAAATTATGTAATTAATTTTGAAATGTTTATCCAGTCTGTAAAAGTTCAATATAATAGGATCATCCATTCCGTACTGAAGCCTAAATTTACAGTATAAAACGACTTGTACCAAAATATGCACTTTATTACGGGGTTTTTCGTTCAATTAAATCGGTTGTATTTTCAAATTAGTCGTTATGAAATAGAGTTGAAAAATAAAACGACAACACACATAAAAGTTTTAAGAAAATTGGTTTAAAAAATGATTCCAATGTTCCAAGATCAACTAATTAATATCTTGAAGCTTCTGTAATAATAGTGTTAATCACAGATATTTCTGAAATATTTGTCAAATTCTCATCAACAAGATCCCAATTATATTTTATTATATCTTGAGTCAATTTAATGAATTTATTCTACCACTCTTTTTTTTTCTCCAACCATATCCCTTTAAGAATTTTAGAAATTTGCTGATAATATTAGATGTAGTTAAGGTGTTCTCAAACTGGGGGTCGAATGACTATTTGTGTAGGGTTGCCAAAGAATTCTTAAAATGTGATGTAATTTTGCATTGAAACTTGTAAAATTGATCAGTCAACTCCTTTTTTCTGCTGGTATTTAAAATAGTGATTCTTCAGTTGTATTTGAAATAAAGATATCGTAGCTTACTAAATCACTTATATTTCAAACAATTTGATTGTTTCAGCATAAACCTATTTAGTCATTAATAGTATGTCCTAATATACGATTTTGAGTTACTTAAGTATATGCCCCTGGAGGATCACAGATACAACAGGTATTAGTACATAGAGTGGAATATGAATTAAAATATTGTGAAGAAACGAAGGTTATAATGAATCATATTCGCATCTCGGATTTACTTCAGAAGATGCACATAGAATTTAAAACCCATAATACATTATTTGTGGAAAAGTTCTATCAGATGAATCTATGGAGCTGAGCAAACTTCAACACCATTTCGACACGTATCTGAACTTTTTGAACGATGACACAAATTACTTTAGATAAAACGCTAGTGGTGTCGAGAAACTCGAGCTTGACTTTTGGGGCAATTGAAATAATCCAAATATAGCTGCAGTTGTTGCATCATATTTAATGTCGATCAAAATCGTTACAGCTATGAAACCTCATAGAATACCTGCTGAGATACTATTGCCAACAACCAAACATTTTGTCGGAGTCATAATTGGAGAGGAATATGTAAATAAATTAAATTTCATGTACACATCCCTCGACATAGTACTCAGAAGAATCGCTGACATATCTTCAGATATTTTCGATAAAATTATTCAGGAAATGAAATGCCATTAAAGTTCCAATATTTAACATTCAGCTTGATGAATCCATAGACGTTGAAAATTGCTCTACTATTATTGGTGTATGCTAGGTATATACATGATATAGTTTGTAAGAAGAGTTTCTCTTTAGTAACCTTATTGAAATAACTACCACGTGATGTGATATATTTGAAAAAGTTTGTTAAATTGTAGAAATCCATAAAATGTCATGGGAAACTATGTGTCTTGTGCACAGATGGTGCTCTAAATATGCTATGGTATCGTCTAGATTTCTATGTTTGGTACAGAATGAATCGACTAAAACAATGCGAAATCACTGCATGATTCATCGACAAATATAAGCAACGAAACACTGCGACAGGATCTACAAAATGTAATTATACATATGATCATTTTGTTAAATCAAATTCTTTGCATAGTCGACGGTGTGGAAAGATTTGTAACGATTTTTATTTGTCCAACAATATTCTGTTTTTCATCAGAAGTGACATCGTTATTTAGAGCAAGAGTTCTAAAACGTGTTTTTGATCTTCGTGAATAACTAAGACTATTGTTTAATCAGAAAAATAAAAGATCGTTACCATCATATAATTGTGAAAAATGTGACGTAGAGATAATAGCTTTTCAGGTTGTATTTGCCATATTAAATGACTTATATTTATCACTACACGGACCATGGGGTACTCGTATCCACTTATCCAAAAATAGATTAACTAGTTCAGAATAAAAATTCCGCTTTGGCAAACAATATTTGGCTAAATTAAAATTTATTTAATATCAACCTTATCTGGTTTCTATGAGAAAAATAAAGTTGAACCTGATCAAATAAATAAAATTGTGATTATGCTAGAGAACTTATTCACCTGCAAAATGACTACATATCATTATTTTTTTCGAAATCAAAACTCATAAAATTTTTCACTTGCAATAAATCCATTAACAGTCATCGTTGAAGATGTTCCTGAGACTTCACAGTAATAGATTATTGAACTCATTACTAGCGGTGCTCCCAAAATCGAATTCGCCTCAATTTCAATTTCGATATTCTGGATAAAGTGTTTGAAATCTTATTCAGTTATATCTGAGCTGTTTTGAAGGCTTATTCTACCATTTCGACCCACATATCTTTTACAAACGTGCGTGTCCGACCTCTTTTTAACAAGTATAAATATTGTATTGCACTTGACGCAGAAGATTACGTTCGTTGTGATATTGCCCAAACAATCCGAATAATTCCAGATCTTGTTTAACAACAACATGATCAATCTTCGCAGTGATGTTGAATTGAAAGAACATGTTGTAAAAACAAAATATTATTAATGTAGTTTAGATTGTTGTTAAGGTTCAGCTAAAGATTTAAAATTGTGCATAAATAGAGCTTTAATATTTCCATAGGGCTACATATTAAATTAAATAATGCAATTGATAAATATTAAACTTTAATTTTAAAATAATGAGGAGAAATATATTTTGAACAAAACTATTGCATGTTGTATCGATATCAAATATAAAATAATGTAATGTTCTGTTCCTGAAATTTAAAATTTTATGCTGTATTTAAGGATATGTACATTTATAACGATTTTTAATTTGAAAAACTTACAGATAGTTATGACTGCCAAAAATTTTTTTAAAATGCGGGGTCGCAGCTCTTAGAAAAATGGATTAGAGGGATTAAAGCGGTCGCGGCCCAAAAAGTTTGGGAACCGCTGCTTTACCTATATATTTAATATTGTCTCTTTATATTTCAAATAAAATATTAATCTTATATAATGTTTTTTAATTGGAAAATCTCTGGTATTAGGTGATAAATCGATATTGTAATGATGAATAACATAATTATTTATTTTATATTGTAAATGAGATGTATTGCTGTTAACCAGTCCCTTATCTCCAACAAAAGAAGATGATAGATCCCTTAAATAAAAGAGCTCATAAAAATTTCAAAGTACGCATGTCAATAAAAATAAGTGCTAAATAAAATCGGATAAATGAATTAGTATTTAAAGTGAGATACACCATTATTCGTTCAGAATTTCCAGTAAATTCGTTCAAGATTATCTATTCTCGTCCATACTCGGCATTGTTTTATTCAAATTTACTTTAGATTCATCCCTAATTTCCTTTTTTTTGAAATACTTAAATTTAAACTACTAAAAAATATCTTTCGAGTAGGGCACCCTTTAGAATGTTTAAAATTAATAAGAATGAAATATACTGTATTCAATTTGGAAAATGCATATTTTAAGAAATATATAACTTCAAATATATGAAAAATATCAGGCTACAATGCATTTCAGGTTTTGGGTCGCTTCATAGATACAGTGAGCAGCGTTTATTTTTTAAATGCGCAAACATCTACTGAGATTGCTGAAACGGGTTGTTTTAAAAATATTCATGCTAAGTTTAAGAATTCGTTGCAATTATTAACAAATAACCTCAATATGATTAAAATGTTGCCCAAATATTCGTTTTCATCACTCGAATGATCAATGATCTTCTGATTTCACCCCTAAACGTTAAAAATAAAATTAAAAGGGTGCTATTCTAAAGTAATTATTTTTAAATAATTTAACTTAATTTTATTCAAAACAAACGGGCAATTTCGGGATGAATACATGACAAATTCGTACCCGTTAATGTTTAATATATTTTGAAATAAACATTAAAACTTATTAATTTTTTGGAAAATGTTACATAATTATGAATATTTTTTAATTTTTTATTTAGCCAGGAAAATCTAAATATACATTCTGTATAAAACAGGCAGGCTAATATAAATCTATTAATTATATTCATGACGCGAATTATTAATATATACTCTGAATCCCATATAAGCGATAATCTCTTTGTTGTCCCCCCAAATCTTTGGAACTGACAGTAACTTTTCAAATGTAATATTTGAGAACGAATATTCGATCAAATTCTATCACTTAGTATAAAGGTATTACCGTATCATTGCCCCATATTTTCGTCACCGATTTATTATACACAAATAATGGTAGTGCGTTCATTCTGTGTATGTTATCCCCTATCACGAGAAATTAAAAACTTTTAGTGGTTGATTCATCAACATAGGGGTGTTCAAAATACTTAATATTTGTGATTTTTATATTGTTGTCGATTGGCGAGAATCTCGGGGCGTGGTTTATTAAATTAACAACTCCGAACTCGGATTCATTATAAATAACGTCTTTGATTATAAATTTGATTCTCACGTCCTTCATTTATGAATTTTGATACCGTCCAAGTTTTATCATAAAAGATATTGGGCGTGTGCATCGATGAAAATGAATTATCAGAGTAAGGAACTTTCCAGCCGCTTAATGATATCTTGTGTTTTGGAGAGTTAGTATCTTTAGATGTTTCGTTGCCGAAAACTTCAATATTAATCACAAATATTGACGACCTCAGTTTTGATTTTCCACTTTTTATTTTACAATGAAAAATGTATTTGTGAGTTAGATACTTTTTAAACTAGCAGATATACCATTGCAAAAATATGAAATTGATCATTATGCATTTCTTCGAAATTTGTAATATTTAACATGAATTTCGCGTTCGGGATCGGTAAAATCTGTGTCAAATACACTTACATTAAACCGGCCATTAATGAAATTGAAATAACCAAAGGCAATCAAATGTTGATCAAACAGCACTCGTGTTCTACTTATTTGAGTATTGTTGAGAGTAAAACGAAATTCTGTAAAAGGTTGTTCCTGTTCCCCAATACTGAGGTAAACGACTATTTCCTTATATATTGAAACTGATTACTACGGTTTTTTTTAAGTTTGGGTATGATATTTTGAAGTTTGTTCGGTATTCCCTTTTAACTTGTTCTAGATGATAAT
This sequence comes from Thelohanellus kitauei, assembly GCA_000827895.1. Taxonomy (NCBI): domain Eukaryota; kingdom Metazoa; phylum Cnidaria; class Myxozoa; order Bivalvulida; family Myxobolidae; genus Thelohanellus; species Thelohanellus kitauei. The sequence continues at coordinate 145,401 of JWZT01005143.1, forward strand.
GTTGAGTTTCAGTCCGAAATTTAGATGTATTCCTTTGATCATATATTTTTGCACGTATATTCATGAAAATGTATTTAGGTGTTCCAAATGTTCCTTTCCTAAAATTGAATTTTATATATGGATTTTTCATCATGTTCATCTATTTATTAAAAAAGTTACAATTCTATAGGATGTTTTCCAGCCATCAGGCATTTTTCTATTTTTACAGAAACATTCTGACAAAAGCATCAGAAAGATAAGTCTGACAAACGTCATCATTTTAAAAATTTAACAGGAAGATAACTGAAAACAAGTTAATTTATTTTTTTCAATTATCATGATTATCAACCCATTATAATTTTGTATTTTTAACTATAATAAATATATTAATTTATTTTTTGAGTATCCTTTTAATATTAAATATTATTATTTTTACCAATCATCGACTACTAGTCATCATACATATATCTTAAATTTCATTCAAGGGTAATATATGTTCAATATATACTTCAAAAATACCGTATTTATAACCGTGATTTTCATCCGGTTGTAAGTAGATTGATTCCAAACCTCTTCATCAGTTATTCGAAAGAATATTCAATCATTTGTATCTGAACTTCTAGCAGTTTTTCAATTTATGAATAATTATCATAATATGTCTTCTCAATAGGCGGTATTTAAAATTATTGTAATGATTAATTATT
>JWZT01005143.1:160909-187737 GCA_000827895.1 Thelohanellus kitauei
AATAACGAGTAATATATTAAATTGTGAGCGAAGGAAAAGAGAAAACAGTAAATTTGCAAGTATGCGCGTGCGCAAAGTAAAACTCAGTAAACGTCGTTCCGCTCCAAATCATTCTTAAATCATAAAAAGCAAATTAGTAAACATAAAGGCATGACCAAGAAATCGAAAAAATGCTCAACTAAAGAAAAAAAAAAACAGAAAAATTACGACGATGGTCGCAAAATTCCGTTTTGATGAAATTGTTCTCTACTTAAGCCGTTTTACCCACTAGATAAACGCTTTATTTTAATTTACTTTATCAAAAATAGATTATTCCAAGAATATATATTTTGTACAGATTTAAACATATATTAACAATCGAATATTTTATAGCCAATAAGAGGCTCGGATATCCAGTTCTCTATAAAAACTGAATGTTTTTTAAGTTAGCACACTTGTTTTACAACATCAACTAACTCCAATATATCGTAGCCATGAAATTTACATTCATCTTGTTAATGAAAACGAATCATCAATTTAATGAAGGTTCTATTTCTATATACACACCATGTTCATGTTGAAATATCATTCAGATTGTACCATAATTTATTATTGAGAAAGATTTAGAGTTTTAAAACGAATATTAGTTCGATCTAACCGATATCTAATACACACTATTAATTTGTCTATGCCAGGTAGAACATGATACAAATATATCACATTGGACAAATTCGCACTGTTTAAAAGGCCATGAACACTGTTCAGGCCTTGCTTTAAAATAAGTGAATTCGAAAACATGAGTGTGAAAATATTGGGTTTTCAGGTCAGTAAGTAATTTTAAAATTTGATGCGTGTATAATTCATAATAACAAGCGCCTCAAATGCATATTGTCTTTATAGTATTGTATGCCTGGATGCCGGACGAATGGTCAACTGGAAAGATGTTTCAAAAACAAGTGTGCAATATAACACATAACATTGCAATGACAAATATATCATCGTATCTCTAACCCAGTTCAACAATTATCACGAATATATTTCGTAGTTGTACGGATCTCGAGAATCTGATCTTATATGGAAATTTTATGGATAATTTCATTCACACTCACAAATTGTTTCTATTACAATGGTGTAGTCCCCTAGAATTTTAACATTCAGAATATCGACAAGATATTAATGAAATTTGCTTGTAAAAAGTGATATATAGGAGAATTAATATTTTATTTGAATTTATGTAAATGAGACCAAACCAAGATCATCCTTTTGCTGGAATGTTTAATGTTATTATATGGATGTTTAATATTTTTAGGTTATACAATTTTCATCAAATAATGCCCGAGTTTTTCAATCAAAAAATCTGAAATTTTTGTAAAATTCTAAAATCATTCTTAAAAATATTTTTCTTGAATATTTAAAGGCAAATATATTTTTTTACAACTTTTGAACCTCTACAATGACTCGAATCCTACTGATTAATAGATACTCTTATTATTGACGATCGATTAATACACATATCAAGTTCACATTTTCAACTATACTACTGTGAAACTGAGAGAACAACAGTTCACTCGAAGTAATTTCTGATTGTGAATTTCAGTTTCCTTCAACTAAGCAAAAGTTCAAGAATTTCAAAGAAGATTCATCTTGTTCTTTGTCATTACTAATCATAGATTGATCACATTCGAATATTGTCTTGACGTAAAAGAGCTTTAAAACTTTTAGAGGTGTAACTTCGAACAAAACACACTCTTGGTAACCATCTAAGCCATGGATACAGAAGACGTGTATATTTTTCAGCCATTGGGGTACAAGATAAAAATTAACGGAATAGTAAAAAAGATTATACAAATATGGTTGTTGATTGCAGAAAAACCATGATACTTTAACAAAATATCATAACACTTTAGAGTCGTATTCCTTATTTAAAATATAAATCTTTCATTTAGCTTTTGTTAATGACTATGTTTCTTTATCTTGAATTCAAAATGAACTATTTAAAGTTATTTAAAACCGTATAAAATCTCATCCGTAGGCGTAGCAATGTCGATCACGATCATAGAAAAAATAGTAGCCTTATATAAATTATGTTAGATTGTTCAGGTCATGCTAATGTTTATTTTTTGACTTATTTGAAAGTTTTACATTTATCATTATATTTTTCAGTTTTAATAGATGGCCATATTTGGACAACTGCAGGTATTTAAGTGAATTTTGCATTTAATTTTTCATGCATATTGAATTGATAGTCATTTATCTGCTTCTATCTATTTTGGTAGGCTATCATATTTTAGGCTGCTTTTTGATAGAAATATCCATTTACTTTTGATATCTTTATATATACGGATTTAAATTCGCATACAAATTATGTTAACGTTTTAATGGCTTCGCCTCAACATAATAGACAATTTCGTACTTTTCTTTAACTCTAATATTATGTTTGGTTTTAGATTTTAAGGTTTATTCTGAAAATAAAAGTGAAATTAAATGCACAAAATATCAGTTCCAGTCACAATTCAATGAAAATTTTTGTATGACTGAAAAGGGAGGGGAAGAAAATTTGAGAGGTCTATTGTATTCTTAATGTTTTTCAATTTATCTTTCAAATAAAAAAATTTGTTTCAAGAAAAAGAATCCATGATATATGGATAATAAAACTAAATGGTAATTAGGAAACAAAAATCATTTTTATATTTCACATTTTAAATGATATGAAATACTGTAAATCGGTGCCCACTTTCGAATAAAAACATATGAAATATCCCTTAAAACAAATAGTAGCTTATAGACACAGTATGAATGACATAAACGAAAATAATGTGTGTAATAAAACAGAAGACAAAAATATTCTTCAAAGTGTGATACATAGTTTATCGTTCAAAACTTACAGCGATTTAATAATTTCTTATTTTCGCTTAAGCCTGCAATTGTTTAATTACAAATTTTCTAGGGATTCATCACGAATTTAACAATATTTTTCATTAACTATATTTGAAATTTATAACAATTTATTTCGAGAAGGGCAACCTATTTAATTAAATTTTAATCTACAATAAAAGATTTGTAGTGCACTCACTTCCAATTTGCATATCTCAACCTTAAAAAATTTGAATATTTCTTAGAGGGTTCTAACTTCAATACTGTTGAGCATTCGCCTCTCAATAAATATGGGCGGGCTTCTTTTTTTTTTAAATTCGCTATAAGACGCTGAGATGGCTGAACAAAGTTTTTTAAAAATATACAGGCTAAAATTTAAAAATTTTTACATCTTTTCGCGATGAACCTCGACATGATCAAAATGAGCCTGAAAAATGTTCGTTTTCATCAATCGAAAGATCAATGGTGTTTTGATGACTCAAAAGTATCAACCAGTTTATTTCATCTTTATCTTACAGTCAAATTGACAATAGTGCTGTTCTGGAGATACATATTAAAAAAAGTTGAAATTAAGTTCATTAAAAATAATTGTAAATTCAGGATGAATATATGGAAAATTCTGAACTGGAAATCGCGAAATTTAAATATCAAAAAAAACATTTAAAATCATTAATTTTTGAAAAAATGGCTCAAATAGTGTATTTCTATTTTATTTATAAACGAGCAACATTTAATTCATCTTCAGTATTAAACAGCATGCTAATCTAATTCATCAATCATCATCATATTGCGAATGATTGGTTTATACTCTCAATCCCATATAAGCGATAATCTCTTTTTTGTCTCCATCAATCTTTGGAACAGACAGTAATTTTTCAAATGTTATATTTGAGAACGAATATTCTATCAAATACTATCACTTAAATTAAAGACATTACAGTATCATTGCCTCATATTATCTTCACTGATTTACGAAACACAAATAATGGTAGTGCGTACATTCGATGTATACTGTCCCCTATTAATATATATTTAATACTTTGAGTGTAGGATTTATCAACATAGGGGTATTCAAAGTACTTAATATTAGTTATTTCTATATTGATGTAGATCGGTGAGAATCTCGGGGTGTGGTTTATTAAATTTACCACTCCAAACTCATATTCATTAAAAATAACGTCTTTGATTGTAAATTTAATTCTCACGTTCATAATTTAGATATTGAATACCGTCCAAGTTTTATCATAAAAGATATTAGGTGTGTGGATTGGATCTAACGTATTTTCTGAATATGAAACTTTCCAGCCGCTTAATGATATCATGTGTTTTAGGGAGTTGGGATCGTTTAATTTTTCGTTGTCGAAAACCTCAATATAAATCGCGAATAGTGACGAACTCAGTTTTGATTGTCCATTTTTTAGTTTACAATGAAATATGTATTTGTGTGTGAGATACTATGAAAAATAACAGAAATACCATTGCGAAAATGTGAAATTTATCATTATGTATTTCTTCGAAATTTTAAATATTTGACTGGAATTTCGATTTAGGGAACGGTAAAATCTGTGTCAAATATACTAACATTAAACCGGCTATTTATGAAATAGAAATAACCAAAGGTAATCAAATGTTGATCAAACAGCACTCGCGTTCTACTTATCTGAGTATTGTTGAGAGTAAAACGAAATTCTGTAAAAGGTTGTTCCTGTTCCCCAATACTGAGGTAAACGACTATTTCCTTATATATTGAAACTGATTACTACGGTTTTTTTTAAGTTTGGGTATGATATTTTGAAGTTTGTTGGGTACTCCTTTTTAACTTGTTCTAGATGATACTGTTGTGTTTCAGTCCGGAATTTAGAGGTATTCCATTGATCATACATTTTGGCACATATAGTCATAAAAATGCATTTAGGTGTTCCAAATGTGCCGGGCCTAAATTTGAATTTTATATATGGGTAGTTCTTCATGTTCATCTATTTAATAATGAATTTACAATTCTGTAGGATTTTCTCCAGCTATCAGCCATTTTTCTATTTTTACAGAAACATTCGGACAAAAGCATCAGAATGATAAGTTTGATATTCATCATCATTTTAAATATTTAACACGAAGATAACTGATAAGAAGTTAATTTTTTTTTCAATTATCATCATTATCAACCTAATATATTTTTGCAGTTTTAACTATATAAAATTATTGAATTAATCTATTAATTATCCTATTAATATCAAAAAGGTTATATTAATGATCATCGACTACTAATAATCATACATTGATCTTTTATCGCATCCTAAGTAAAATTGGTTCAATAAATACATTATAAATACGCTGTCTACAGAGGTTATTTTTATCCAGTTGTAAGTAAATTGATTCCCAACAAACAATCCGTTATTCAAAACACATTTCAATCATTATCATCTTATTGCCTAAATATTTTCAGATATATTGTATATATATCATAAATCGTCTTTAAATAAGCGTATTTAAGAATGATTATAATCTATAATTATTGATAATCGTTTATATCATTGGAGAATACAGCTTTTAGCTACAAACATCTTAATAAACTCTGTTTATATCGTTATAGTTTATCAATGACATTAAAAACACATACAAAGACGAAAAAAAACGGATCACAAAACATTCCCTTAATTAATTTTTAAACCTATTATATAATCTTAACAATCCTTCATTATAGATATATATTATAAGTCGCTTAAAGTAGAGAACAAGTATAACCAATCGATATTTTTCGTAATTAAAAAAACATGGACAAGCTAATTTAATTTTTTCGTTATACCCGTATTTTGTTGAACTTCATTTATATTTACGTGAATAATTTTTTTTGTTTAACGTATACAATATCCTCATTATTGATTAATAAATTAAGAATTAGTCAGCTATTCATCTTTCAGTCTTCTCAAATACCACATAAAAAACAAAATAGGACTGCATAAATATGTTGGATTACTTTCTAATGTTATTCTTGTTGTGATGTCAGTATGAATGATGTAATTGGATATCATCGCAAGATGGCATAGCATTTAGATATCATGTGTGCAAAAAGTACAAGTCGGATATATATACAACATTTTCTAAGAGTCAAAACTCTCTATATATCAATTTGCTGCGTTTTGTGGCTATATGTAAGACGAATCGATCGACAATACATCTTATTCATAGAATTAAATATCAACGGAAAGACTTTTGTTAATTTAAAATAAATTTATCAGGTACATTTTTATGAATCACATCATAGAAAATCCGGAAAGAATTTGAGCTCAACACGAGTAAACACAGATTGACGAAAGCCTTTTATGTAAAAGGATATATCACTTTGGGATGATTTAATCCAATTGATAGCTGTGGATTGTTCCAGAAATTTACCAAGCTTATCAAAAAATTTTTTGAAATTTAGGACAATGAGAAACAGGCAAATCTTGCCCATATTATCAGGAGAAACTTTGAACTCGCTTCATAAATTTATACAAATTGATGGGCTACTTATAGGGTGAATGAACGTTCTAATCATTTCCACGAAGTCGTGATACACTATCCAACTTTTTAAGCGATACTATAGTAACTACTAACCGATTTGAAGCAACTTTCGGTGCATGCAAAAAATTTTTTAGTATATTCGAAGCATATAGCAAGATATGGTGTTCGTCTAACTTGCAAATTAGGTGTTTATAAAGAAATTCAGTACGGCGAATTTCGAAAACACTATCAACGGGATCAGAAGAATATATCCACAAAATTAGGAATTCGGCGAGAAAAATTACTTATTACAATACAAATATTTTAATAAATACATAAAATATTTTATCTCTGAACATTTATATTGTAAATCGAAGCTGATTGATAAAATAAATATATCCTGACTTTTAAGATTCAATGGTTTTGAAAGGTATCGATATTGTAATTAAAGGGTTGATGTACACCTCCATCTATAAAACACAAAAAATGAATATATGATACATTCAATTTTGGGACGATAAATGATATTCATACCGTTGTTATCATCCCTGAAATTTAAATACAAAGTGGTATATTAAGTGAAGAGAAAATTCGTTATATAAATAAGATTTAGGATATTATATTCTACAATAAATGTATATTAAAGTTAATATCTCGTTATTATTAAAATTGAAGCGAATACAAAGAGAATCAGTGAATTTGCAAGTACGCACGCGCGAAGCTTAAACTCATTTAACGTCGTTCCGCTCCAAAAACCTTCTAAAATAATAAAAAGCACATATGAAAACATTAAAGCATGACCAAGAAATTGAAAAAATCCTCAAGTAAAGAAAATAACAAAAATACGACATTGGTCAAAAAACTCTGTTTCGATGTTATTATTCTCTACTTAAGCCGTTTTACGCACTAGATAAACGCTTTATTTTCATTTACTTTATCAAAAATCGATTGTTCCAAGAAGATATATTTGGTACAGATTTAAACATATATTAACAATGGACTATTTTATGACCAAGAAGGAGCTCGTATATCCAGTTACCTACAAAACATAAGTGTTTATAGGTTAACACATTTGTTTCCAATTATAACTATATTTCTTATCTAAAATTATGAAAGAAACGTTCTTTTTAATAAAGTTAATTCGCCTTATAGTATATATCATCATTGTTATAGTGGCATTATTTTTGAAATTAATCTTAATTTATTTATTCTCAAACGAGCTTTGTGTCATTTTTGATTGATTTCTCTCATATTAATCAGTTTTGTTCCATTTTTTCAACAGTAAACTGTATAATGTGCTTCTAATTAATTTACTGAAAACGGTAGAATTCTTGAGAAGCTTGTCGGAAATAAATAAATTAGATTTTCACAAATCAATATGTTTAGTAGAAATTAAATATTGTAATAAATGGATAATAAGAATGGAAAACTAGTTAGAAAAACCAAATCATAGCAAATCAAATACAATGTTTTTGTTTTTGTATATTGATTCAATTTGTTCGTATTTATACGAACCTACAATGCTTGCGAATTTAAAAGTAACCCAAGCTGAGCTATGTCGTTGTATGTTCATAAGGTTTTGAGTGAAATCAAATATATTAGACAATCTTAACGGATTAAATAAACCAAATAAAATAAACAGTTGAAATATATATCATTCATGTTAAAATTTATTGACCTTCTACCTTAGCACATCAATGTTATCATGTTAGATTAGATTTAATACAAAAAATATCATAACTTAAGAAATATGGGCATAAATTTGTTAAATTAATTTAAAAAAAAACAATTAAAAGTCATTCATCTTTTTTCTACCGAAATGGCCGACTTTCAGACGATGAAATTCAAAGATTCCGATTTTATATTTATTTGTAAATCGATATCTATATACTGTCAAGATGTAAGGATTTTGAGAATATTCATTCCGATTCAAGAGTGGACTATGTGTTGCTTCTTAATGAAATTTGATTTTGTCAAAAAAATCATTCTATACAATACTTTATCATAATACGTTGAATCGTGGAATTTTTGAATTTTATGATTGGCAAGTCGGCCATTTATGACAGAAAACGGTGTAATATACCATAACGGTAGATTAACGATATTAATGCGATGAGAGAAATTATGATGATAAAAATAGATCATTATTTTGTTTCAATTTTGAATGTAGTGGATTGCTGTAAATCAGTCTCTGTTTTTAATCAATCGAAAATAATTGAAAGCCTTACAAAACAATACATAATGATAGAATCAGTACGAATATCTTTGAAAAACTTATGTAATTAATTGAACAGAATTCAATAACATCATAAATTATTAAGAAATAAAATTATACAATATATGTGAAGACAAACTGGTATTTATGGAATAAATGACCAAGAGAGCTATTCTGTATATAAAAAAAGCAGGCGGTGAGAATTGAATGAAATATGAACTCATGCACAGCCGACTCGATTTTTCAATATGATGAATTAAATGCACTAACAAATCATATACTTCAATAAATGTAAAAACATAATAAAATTATCAATTATGTTTGTTCGCGTATACACATTGATATTAGGTTTTTCGAGAAATAATGCGATTTATAATGATGCTTATTGCACACTAAAATATACATGGTTAATAACTAACAATATTTGGAAACTTCCGAATGATATTAGCTGTACTTTATGATTTTATATTTTGAGAATTATGTCCATTTGTTTTTCAAAGAAAATCCGAGAAAATATTTATAAAATATGCCAGAACAAATTACAAAATAACCATGATATTTGGAGATGCCTAAAAAGAATCATCTCAATTCGCATTATTTCGCCTAAAATCTGGTATGCAAGTGTTTATGAGATTAATCACTTACTGAATAATTTAATAAATTATTAAAATTTGTAGAATACTATGTTATTTTTGATAAATTAAATTCCTCAGCTTGAAAAACTAGACGCTGTTCCCTTATTTCTAAATCCACTGAAAGTTTGCTGCGCGCCATTCTAAAAAAAATGGTAAAAACTGTAATAATCAATGAATACAGATTATATACATATATGATAACAAATTGAATTATGAAAGTGAAGAATAAAGAATAAATATATAAATTACCTTTGTATACAAATTATTACTGCAAACTGTTACCTTATTTAGATTTAAACATAAATTTTGCTTAAAGAACGAGGTCTATAATATTTTTTAATATCGTAAATGATTGAAAATAATAGCACATGATCTAACAACATATCGCAATCAAAATTAAAATCTCACAATTTAGAAATGAATATATAACAATATTAAATAGCCTGATTGCAAATCTATTAGTTTTTTTAGTGATAATATTTTTTCAAATTACAAATCATATTTATTAATTATTATTAGTAAAACTTCTAAAATAAAGAATGTACATAAATTTAAGATTAATTCTTAATTTTGATTTTCGATCCAGTATAATAAAGAATTTCATTTTTTTCCCGAAAATCTTTGGTAAAAGATTAGTAATTTTTCGAATGAAATATTTAGGAAAGAATATTTGATAAATTATTATCTCTTAGTATGGATAAAAAAACATATTGTCTACCGCTATTTTCGTCACTGATTTTTGATGAATTAACAAAGGAAATGCGTTGGTTGCATAGATAGTATCCCATTTTTGTTTAACTATAATACTTTCTGTTTGATATATATATATATATATATCAACATCTTTGAAGGGAAAATACTTACAAATTTGTTATTTTGATATTAGTGTGTATCGATGAGTATCTTGAACGTGGTGTATTAAACTTACCATACAGATCTTAAATTGACCAACAAAACGTCTATTATTGTAAATATGATTGTCACATTCTTCATTTATGGATTAAATACCATCCAAGTTTTATTAAAAAAGATATTTTTAGTGTGGATCGAAGCTAACGCATTATAAAAGTAAGTAATTTTCCAGCCGCTGAAGATATATTGAATAGGCGTAATTAAGTATAGTTCAATATTTCATTATCTAAAACTTCAAAAGAATTAACAAACATCGTCGATCTCAGTTTGGATTTTCCATTTTTGATTTTAAAATGAAAAACGAATTTACGAGTGAGATACTATATAAAATAATTGAAATACTGATGCGAAAATAGAAATTGATCTTTATTAATTTCTAAAAAATTTGAAATGTTCAATCGGATTTCCATTATTGCAACTGGAAAATCGGTATCAAATATTCTTAAATTAACCGGACCATTTAACAAATAGAAATTACGTTCATAAATCAAATATCATTATATTCTCTACCTCTAGTACACTAATTATTGTTTAAAATGAAATGAAATTCAGTAAAAGGTTTTTCGAACTCTCAAACACTAAGATAAACGAATAGATCCTTTATTTAGTTAAAATTAACTCACCATCGGCTTCTTCGGTGTAGCATACGGTATTTTGAAATTATTGATACCTCTGTCTGGTATTTTTCAAGGTGATATGTCTGCATTTCATTAAATAACAATTAGCCATTCAATTATGTGTATATTTTGGTATTGGCTGTTATGAAAATGTATGGAAGTGATTCAAATATTTCTCGTCTATATTTGACAATAATAGTTGTGTAGTTGTGTATATTTATCTATTCATAAAAGGGAATACAATTCGATAATATTTTTTCCTGATAATCGAAACATTTTGATATTTCTAGATGCACTGAAGCGATCCCAGTGAAACTAAAATCGTAACCATATCCGCATTTTCCAAATATTGAATTTATAATAGCATTAATGGATATTACAATTTAATTGTTTTAGTTTTCACAGCCAAGCAACGATTTAAGTATTTCAAATTTATATTACAAAATATTAGACAAATTCATTTAAGTCGATTGATTATTGAAAATGATAATCCAATATATTTTTATTAATTTAATTATCGGTTTATTTCATATTAATTATATACTTTATTTTGACTGGTGATGGATTAATTATGGCATTTCATTCGAAAAATAATTTGTATGTTGATAGTGTTCCGTAGTTTTGTTATAAGGTTGCTTAATTAACGATTTTAACTTTTTAATCATAATATGAGGTATATATTAACAACGTTATTCTTTCCCCAATGTTTTTACTTTCTGTTAATGAATAAATACAAAAATTATATTTTAATTAAGAAAAGATTAAAATTGATAATAGATGTTAAATATGTTTTTGTGAATTTTATTCATCAAGAATATATAGTTTTTAAGATTAATCGTATGTTTATCAAAATGATATTCGATTGGGTTTCACTCGGACCATAAATATTTAGATATCTACAACACTAATTAGTGTTGATTTTTGATTTTGAAAACGGTCATGGAGGTGTACAAAACTCTACACATATTAATGAAAGAATTTAATCTCAACTGCAATGTGATACTGCTCATGTGAGACTCTTCTTTGCAGAGTCCCATACAGAGTATACACTAATCTGCTCTGCTCAGATTCGAGTATTGTGAGATTCACACTTACTAAACATTAACTGGAATTCATTTGTCCTATAGAGCTACGATACTGAAGTGGCATTCATTCGGTGGCAAACAAATCGAAGTGGTACCATTTTTTGTTTATGTTTATAAATAATAACGATTCAAAATATTAGATTTTCACCATAATTCCAAATGAAACATCAAACTAATTTATTCTATGATTTTTGGAATTTCTTGATTTGTTCTTATTTAAGTTAATCAAATGAATTAATATTAAATTAACAGCCATTATTTATATCAATTTATCAATTGTAGAAATGTAATATACATTATTTTTCATCCCGAATTGCCCGTTTTTGCGCACGACACGAAATGTTTAATTCGGAATAGACTAATTTTTCATTCCGAATGGCTGATTTTCGCGCAAGACTCTAAACGTTTCACTCAGAATAGTCTATTATTGCATTATAATAGCCGAAGATCTGCGCGCGTTCAAAAATTTTACTGTCATACATCATTTATAATCCCGAAAGATTGATTATTTCATTTAAAAAGCAGTTATTTTAAAAAATAATATTATTTGTAAAATTAATTTAAATATTTCCGTTGCAACGCTCCGATGTAAAACGCGCTGATTCGCGAATCATACCCTATCAGTTATTCCGTGAAATCTGAGTGGACGCTTCATCTCGAAATAGAAAAGCATTGTAAAATCCAGAATGACAATTTTTGGTAGAAACACTCTATTTGACATAATATTGATAGCGTCACCTAAGATCTAAAGGAACTACTGCGAGAATTATATTGGCGAATCAACGCGATTCGCATCTAGATCATTGGAATGGGAAAATTTCAAGTCAATTTCATTAATTGTATTTAAAAAACAATGTGCATTTTATGAAATCATCAACTATTCAGGATGAAAAATGATGAAATGCAGTAAATATTTGGTATCGTACGCGCAAATCTGCCATTCGGAATTAAATATTAGGCAATTCTGAATCAAACATTATGAGTCGTGTGCGTAAATCGGTTATTTGGAATGAAATAATAGGACATTCGGAATGAAAAATAACGTATAATAGTTTTGATATTTTATTGTTAATTTTATTACCGCATAAGTCAAAATAATATTGGGAATATTTTATCATATTTTTGTTCATGAACCTTTATGACTGATAATCGGAAATAGTTTTATTTCAAATACCTTGATGTTTTAATTTATAATATGATCATACAATTTAAGACAGCCTCCGTCTATTTTTTCAAATATCGACGATATCATAAATCGAAGCTATGGAATATATACTTCTCTAAAAGTATTTATATTACTAAAAAATGCATATATCTCTATTTGTAATTTTTCGAAATGCGAGTCGTTGTCATTATCTTTATTATTTCACAAGATGAGGAACGGTAGTGTAAAGAAACACCATTTCAAAAATTGAAGTGGGTTTAATTATGAGACAGAATTAGTCGTAGATACAACATATATTGTATTCAATAGTGATGTAATTTTTTTCAAAATTATGCTAAATACTACGCAATACGAGTTAAATGAATTAGAATATTTAATCTGATGAAATGGTTGTAAAAATTATCGACATGATCGTGAAACATCATATTAACAGGAAAACAACACGTTGACTTCCAAATCAAAAATAAACTATAAAAATCCATTTTTATTTAAATATGATAGGTTTAAGTGCATATACTTCATTTAAAAAGGTTTCTTTGTGTATTGAAAAAATATTCATCTCAATAGATATAAAAACTGCAACTATCGAAAATATCCTTTTGAGGTTGATTGAATAAAAATATCTACACATTGTGTAAATAAATTAATATTATAATTTATAGTTTTAGTCATTAATAGTAATTAAGAAACTACGGTATTTAATCATATTAGATCATCGATGATTCTTTTTCTATCTTAATAGATTTTTCATGCATTATTCAGAATGTGAAATTAGAAAACAAACATTAAAAAAATAAATGATGATATATTCTTTTTTTATTTATCAGAAACATCTTGATTTTATACAAGGTTTTTCTTGAAGTTCTTAGTTGATATTTGTGTGAGCATTGAAGAGCAATGCCCATTTTTATTGAACTAACCCGATATGCATTATTTTACATTAAAATGTTTTTCATATGTAATTGGGTAAAAATTTACGTGCAAAAAATCGTAATTTGTTATTGCATCTCCACTCAACTAGAATATACGTTACTGATATTATGGTGAAATAGACTATATGCATTTTGCTTTTGCCATTTTTATTGGTCGTATTAATTTACTATTTGACAGTGTTTGAAATTCAATATATTTAATATGATATATGCTCTAATAAGAATTTGAGCAGACTGAATATGATATTATTGATACAATTAAGCGTTGCTTAAATAATTCAGTTCAAAGTACACATAAGTAACGATCCAAGTCAGATTTTTGTTAACGGGGTTAACTGAATGATAGTCCTGACTCCTCATTAAACTAACTATCATAGTTTTGAGAGATATTCATGTTTTAAACAAATATTTTTATATTTTAACAAGGAATACTGATCAGTATTGGCTATTAAATATCAATCGAGGTCCGAAATATCTAAATATCATATTGAAATGTGCAAATTTTAACCCCCCACTTATCAACATATTCATTCGGTTAAATGTCATGCATCTTTATATGGTAGGGAACGATCGATTATGTTTGGTTATTGAACATTTTAAATGATGATGTATCAGAGAATGCTTTATTCGAAATAATTGTCTGATAATTAAACCGTTGAATGGTTATATTTAACTACCCTTCAAGCTCAACGTCTCTTGACCATGTTATAATAGCTGAATAGAAATCATTTAATGATTAAAAACGCAAAATATATTCCTTTAAGTAGAATGATACTCAAAAAAGACAAATTGAAAACAGATGATTTTGTGAATTATAAAGACATCCTAGATTTATCTGATTAAGAATATTTAAATCATCAGAAAAATTTGTAAGTTAGATGGTTACAATAACATTTATTATATAGCCTTTTTACGACTTTGAAATCATCGCACGATTATTTCATTTAAGCCAATATAAAGTTATTTCTTTTTGTCGCCTAAAGCTTTAGGGCTCGATTTTTATCTTTTCAAATGTAAAATTCATAAATGAAAAATCAATCTTTCAAAATCGCTGTATAAAACAAATCCAACCTTGCTGTTAATCATTCGTTCACTAACTGAATTTTGGTGAACCAATAACGCAATCGCATTCATTATACACATATTCAATATATTATAAGGCTTATACTTGTTTGATTTGGAGATGAATCGTTACCCGGGAATGGATGGTATTTAAGATTCGTAAGTATAATACTACTCTCTTGTTTTGAGACCCTTGGAATATGATCTTGTATATGTAAAACAAAAATTTCTGATCCACTGTAAATAACATCTCTGATTACAAATTTAATTGTAACGTTCTTCATTTTAAAATGTTTTATACCGTCCATCTTTGGTCATAGAACAAATTTGGTGTTTGCATGTTAATAAAACATTTTTTAATGTAATATATTTTCCCACCACTTAGTAATGTTTTGTGTTGATTGATTGTGATCATGTGAATTATCGTTAACGAAAACCTAAATTGAAATTACGAACATTGACGACTTCAGTTGGGAACTCACATTTATTATTTGAAAATCTTTAATAAATTTGCGTGTAAGATACTGACATCAATCATACGAATAGTGTTATCAGCATATGAATTTCATCTTTGTAAACCTCTTCAAATTCGGAACTATTTAATTCGAATTGTTTTAATGGCACGGGTAATACCTGGTTGATATATTGTTAGATTTGATTGGCCATATATAAAAGAGAATTAAACATCAGCCATCAAATATTGATCTATCAACACTGGATATTATCGTCTGTGTATTGTTTAAAATGAAACGAAATTTTGTAAAAGGTTGTTCACGTTCCCCAACACTGAGCTGAACGACTATATCCTTGTTTAATAAAAGATTACTAACTATTGGTTTTCTATCTTTACGGTATGATATTTTGAAGTTATTGTAACATCTAATTGGTAATTTTTTTTTAGATAATAATTGTATGATTCATTCAAAAATAGCGAGGGGCTGTGTCGATTATATGCTTTTGCAATTATAGTCATAAAAATGTATTTTGGCGCCACAAATAATGATTTTCTAAGCTAAAAATTCATGGTTTGACAGTTTGGCATATTCATCTTTTAAAAAAATCAATATACAATTCTATAACAGATTCTCCAGCCAGTGTATTGGATTTGACCATACAGGGATATTGTAATAGATATCAATATCCACAGTCTTACATAACTGTGAACCATCAAGGATGTCTGAAAAATTTGATTAATCTATTAGCGTTCGGTCTATACTGGTAGTTTACAAATTTTAAGAATTGAGATATTCTTCTTATGATAAATATAAGTATATTTATAAAATATTTGATTATTTAACTTCATATTTAGTATGATAATTATGTAAATATTCAAAATAAATGAATAATTACATGGATAGCTCTCATATCTTCAGTTTATAAAATCTGGCAATATCTAACGACGTATCTATTAACAGGGAATCATTCAGGATTCGAAAGTCGATAAATAATACCTATTCATGACTTTAATTAGGGTGTGTATTCGAAATTCAGGATGTCATTACAATTAATAATAATTTTTATCTTATACATATTTATTGATAAGATTTGAATCTAATCATTTTTGATAATACATATCATTGTGTGTGCATGTAAAACGTGATATTATATTTAAAGATATCCTCATCCTTTTTTAATTATTTAACTATCGTGTATACGAATCAATATTAATACAAGTATCGTAATTTCCGGTGTATAGCGCGTATTCGTATACAAGCTGCATCCCCTCATATTCATGAAAATTGTTGTTCCTGCGAATATAACCTGCAGAATTCAAATCATAGGATAACCCATGCATTGCAATCAAGAAAGTACGTTCAATTGTAAAAATTCATACACTAACCGCATCGTTTTATCCTACGCAGTGTTCAAATTTTCTCAACATTGGAGCGAAAGGCCCCGTTAATACAACCGAAAATGCGGTAATTGTATAGGTATTATGATATCAATCAACTCATCGATTACAGGCATATCAAAAATTATAACTGTTCATTTATGATGATTTCAAATCTAATACATTTTTCATGATTGAAAAAAATGACAATTAATAAATAAATCTTGCGTATGGATATAAAACCATAAAAATACTCCATAATATACCAAGTATTTGTTAGTTTTGCGTATTTTTTTGATATATAAAATCCAATTCGTTTCCTAACTATTCACAATGGTTTCAAAAACTCGCCTTGTCGATGAATTCGAATGAATTGTAGGCGTTAATATTTCAACTGTTCTAAATCCTCAAAAGACTTTTCATTTTTGTCACTTAAACTTTATCGGAAACAATATATTCTTTAATCAAATGTTTGAATTGTACAAAAAACAATGTTCATTCAATATTTTAATTTATCTATGAAAAATTTACATGAATATAAAGCCGTATTAAAAAGCTTGTTACAATTGTGTTATACAAACATTTAAAGCCTTAATGACAACTCAATACTGATTTTGATACTTCAATAGGCAAAATGAAATATTTATCATTTACACATTGATGAAAATCAATTTTCTGAATCAATATCAATAATATATCTATATTGATAAATTATATAGCAATGTAATAACCATCTTTTCACATTCTATTCCACCGTTGATGATTCTTTATTAAAATAGGAGAAAGTTTATATGATCTCGATATATTTTTCAATGATCAAATTTCGAGCTTGATATAGCTTCAGTTCTATAGATTTAACAGGTTTGCAGGTATCACCAAACGCAGACTTGAATACATTGGTACAAATCTATGGTTTGAAAATATTAACAATTCCAGCAGTTCTCATTGTTTTTGTGTTAAGACACTTTTGAAACCCATTATCCATTTTTCAGAGTGTTGAGACCAGCAGATTAAAAAAATTGTCTATAACAGGCTGAATCAGCTGTATATTGTAAATTTATAAATCGTATCCATAGTATGATATTTGATGATAAGGATGTATTTAAATCATAAAAACCGATAAAACATCGTCTTTCATTTAAACATCAAGCAATATGTGAATATTTGAATGCAAAATATATTTATTTAAATTAATTCATTTAAATATTTATAAAGCAAAAGTTTACTTTTATATATACCCTAACCACCATTTTCATGATTTATATTTATCTATAAATTGAAAACAGTATCTGGGAATGGATAACAATATAATTTATATTGCTTGAATATGTATACAGATTTTGCAACCAAGTCAACATTATAGCGATTATTGAGCTTGTTTTCTTAATTACCAAATCAAAAAGTCTTAATGTATTTTTGCATGAGCACCACGAAAGTGATCGATTTCGGAAATATATTTTTTTAAGTCTGACTTATAAATGAAAGGAATGAAAATCCAGTTCATAAAGATATTTTAGTTGTAATCGAAGAAGATGCAATAAATCTCAGATAGAATGTGATATGACTAAGAATCACATATACAAGAATTTTGTAAATAATATTCAAATAATTTTTAGCTAGATGGGTATTAATTTTTTCAATAATATCTTCATGAGATTCATCAGGAAATCTAAACTTCGACTGGCAATGAATTTCATGCTAGTGAAAACGAATCACATGGTGGAGGTGAAAACATAATTAAATGTCTTACTGAAGTATGTAAGAATGTTGTTTCTTAAAAATATGACAATAATTATTAAATCTGGTGCTTCTGAATTATAAACATAGGATCAAGTTGAGGTTATAAACGTAAAAATTGACTTTTAAAATTGTTGTTTCTGCGAATATAACCTGCAGAATTCAAATCATAGGATAACCCATGCATTGCAATCAAGAAAGTACGTTCAATTGTAAAAATTCATACACTAACCGCATCGTTTTATCCTACGCAGTGTTCAAATTTTCTCAACATTGGAGCGAAAGGCCCCGTTAATACAACCGAAAATGCGGTAATTGTATAGGTATTATGATATCAATCAACTCATCGATTACAGGCATATCAAAAATTATAACTGTTCATTTATGATGATTTCAAATCTAATACATTTTTCATGATTGAAAAAAATGACAATTAATAAATAAATCTTGCGTATGGATATAAAACCATAAAAATACTCCATAATATACCAAGTATTTGTTAGTTTTGCGTATTTTTTTGATATATAAAATCCAATTCGTTTCCTAACTATTCACAATGGTTTCAAAAACTCGCCTTGTCGATGAATTCGAATGAATTGTAGGCGTTAATATTTCAACTGTTCTAAATCCTCAAAAGACTTTTCATTTTTGTCACTTAAACTTTATCGGAAACAATATATTCTTTAATCAAATGTTTGAATTGTACAAAAAACAATGTTCATTCAATATTTTAATTTATCTATGAAAAATTTACATGAATATAAAGCCGTATTAAAAAGCTTGTTACAATTGTGTTATACAAACATTTAAAGCCTTAATGACAACTCAATACTGATTTTGATACTTCAATAGGCAAAATGAAATATTTATCATTTACACATTGATGAAAATCAATTTTCTGAATCAATATCAATAATATATCTATATTGATAAATTATATAGCAATGTAATAACCATCTTTTCACATTCTATTCCACCGTTGATGATTCTTTATTAAAATAGGAGAAAGTTTATATGATCTCGATATATTTTTCAATGATCAAATTTCGAGCTTGATATAGCTTCAGTTCTATAGATTTAACAGGTTTGCAGGTATCACCAAACGCAGACTTGAATACATTGGTACAAATCTATGGTTTGAAAATATTAACAATTCCAGCAGTTCTCATTGTTTTTGTGTTAAGACACTTTTGAAACCCATTATCCATTTTTCAGAGTGTTGAGACCAGCAGATTAAAAAAATTGTCTATAACAGGCTGAATCAGCTGTATATTGTAAATTTATAAATCGTATCCATAGTATGATATTTGATGATAAGGATGTATTTAAATCATAAAAACCGATAAAACATCGTCTTTCATTTAAACATCAAGCAATATGTGAATATTTGAATGCAAAATATATTTATTTAAATTAATTCATTTAAATATTTATAAAGCAAAAGTTTACTTTTATATATACCCTAACCACCATTTTCATGATTTATATTTATCTATAAATTGAAAACAGTATCTGGGAATGGATAACAATATAATTTATATTGCTTGAATATGTATACAGATTTTGCAACCAAGTCAACATTATAGCGATTATTGAGCTTGTTTTCTTAATTACCAAATCAAAAAGTCTTAATGTATTTTTGCATGAGCACCACGAAAGTGATCGATTTCGGAAATATATTTTTTTAAGTCTGACTTATAAATGAAAGGAATGAAAATCCAGTTCATAAAGATATTTTAGTTGTAATCGAAGAAGATGCAATAAATCTCAGATAGAATGTGATATGACTAAGAATCACATATACAAGAATTTTGTAAATAATATTCAAATAATTTTTAGCTAGATGGGTATTAATTTTTTCAATAATATCTTCATGAGATTCATCAGGAAATCTAAACTTCGACTGGCAATGAATTTCATGCTAGTGAAAACGAATCACATGGTGGAGGTGAAAACATAATTAAATGTCTTACTGAAGTATGTAAGAATGTTGTTTCTTAAAAATATGACAATAATTATTAAATCTGGTGCTTCTGAATTATAAACATAGGATCAAGTTGAGGTTATAAACGTAAAAATTGACTTTTCTTCAAATTTTATTTTGAAAAGTTAAAGTTTAATCTTTAATTATATTATGCTCTCATATAATTCGAGGCATTTAACTCGAGCCAAGCTGGTAATAAATTTTACTCATTCAATATTTCAAATATATTCAGAAATTAGCTGATCTATTTACCTGAGTTTCATCACTAAAAAATGCTTCAAACCCTGGTTGAGTTTCTGATAAATACAAAAACCCATTCAATATAAATACGAAAAAATATTTATGATCTTTTATCGATGAAAAACCATTCAATTCGGAGTTAATAATAAAAGCTTTGTTGGATCTAATTTAATCATTACAAATTTTTGCAAATCAGTGGAAGGTTTAATTAAAATACTATGCCAAACTTTACAAACTAATTTTTTTTTTTAATTTGCTTAAAAATTGCAGTCAATGTGTCCTTCTAAACACTATTTGTGGATAAATCATTCAGTACGTTTCAATAATCTTTCTGATGAGCCATTCAGTAATAAAAATATTTAATACAAACGCATAATCCTAAAATTCATGAGGATCATCTCTTCAGACACAATAAAAATTTTCACATCGTATTTTATAGATTTCTATTAATGATAAATTAAAATACATCACGTAAAGTAGATATTGTTTCTATTTATTTACAGAAGAGCAACTCATCTTTTTTAAAATCATTATCATATATATATACAACGAATAAACCAATAAATGTAAACAATTAGCCAATCGAGTTGATTCAATCATCTAAATATTACATATTAGAGAATGATGTATTTATCATTCCCTCTATTATCTGATATATAATATCTGTAGATATGTGAGCTATTCTCCCTTACACAGTGTCGTTAGAAATGAAAATTCCATGAAAATATAATACAAATTAACTCTAATAAGGAATCGAAACTAAATCTTTGGTAGTCAGCAGAACAACTCATCAGGTCTTTTTGTGAATATTCAATGATTAGGGGATCCACGAGGCAAAAACCTAGAAGCTTCAAATACATATATTTTTTCATTATCGTAATGACTAATATGTCAATTGAAGATTTTTTTACTCCACCAGCTTTCAACCGTAAATACTATATCCTTGTCTGTAATTATCGATTCTCTTCATAATGGCTTTTTAGTTTTAGCTAGCTTCATAGATTCAGTTTTCAGAAATTTAAAAAAAATATTATATTGCGAGAAATATTAATTGCAGATATACTTATTTAAGTATGACCACCAAATTATATAGTAGTAAACAAATATAATCCTTGAATCACCTTTTGTTCTTTAAAATAATTTAACACATTTTTGGATTTAATGTCCGAAATACAACTAACGCAAATAGGCTAAAAATACTATTTGTCATACCAAATCACAATATATCAATCTGATACTATAATCTAACATTACGTGAACAGTAAACGGTTCAATATTAATAATATTAAACCCAATGCGTTCATATAATTACGTAGCGAATCAACCTTATTATATTGTACATAATGACAGTGATTTTTTTTGAACGCTGCACGGGCGTAAACCCACACAGCGCCACACCTTGATAGGCAGTTGTTGATATAGTTATCAATTTTTTTTGTCGCATAAATTAAAATAGATACAATCATAATTATTTAGTTGGTTACAAAATCTTCCTCCTTAATGCAATGAGAAATAAAATTCTAATATCGGTTAAAACAATTTGTTAAATGATCAGGTATAACAAATTATAATTGTTAATGATTACTCAATGATTTTACATTGAGCTCACAAGTGTAAAACATTATATTCATGTAAACTGTGATATTTATTGCACTTACTGTATTATTTTTGATCAAAGAAAACGGTGTCTTGAATATTAATGATCGAATATGATAAAAAAAGCATACGATTTGACGAAATTTGTGAATCAAGAACAATGAATGTCAAAATATACCAATATATATATATATATATTTGAATCGAACTAGATTTCACAAAAATGTAAAAAATACAGAAAGTATTCATACAAATTAAAAAAAACATATTTAATTTAAAAGTATTTATAGATGATTAATATTTGCCAATTTTAGTTATGGTTATCAGGAAAAAGTTTCAATCCAACATAAGAAATAATTTGATTATTTTGCCCGTAAATCTCTGGAAGTAGTTTCAAGATTTCAAAGGTAATATTTGAGAACGAATATTCGATCAAATACTTTGGTTAATACTAATTAAATACCGTGTTGTTAGCAGCGATTTTCGTCACTGATTTTCGATGATCGAATAAAGGAAGCGCGTTCATTGTATATATAGTGTCCCCTTTTTTAATATATGTATAATACTTTTAGTTTGATATACATTATCACCTGGGAAGGGAAAATACTTAATATTCGTTATTTTGATATTATTGTATATCGGTGAGTATCTCGGGATGTGGTTTATTAAATTTACTACACCGATTTCGGATTCATTGTGAAAAACGTCTTTTATTGTAAATTTGATTGCCACGTTCTTCATTTATCAATTGTAATACCGTCCAAGATTTATCATAAAATATATTTGGTATGTGGAGGGATGATAATATATTTTCAGAGTAAGGTACTTTCCATGCGCTTAATGATATCTTATGTATCGGATTGTGGGTACAGTTTGATTTGTCGATATCGAAGACTTCAATATAAATAGCAAATATTGACGATTTCAGTTTGGATTCCCCATTTTTTAATTTACAATGGAATACGAATTTACGCGATAGATACTGAATTAAAAATTAGCAATACTGTTGCAATAATATGAAAGTGATCGTTATTAATTTGTTGAAAATTAGAAATATTCAATTCGAATTGTTTTATTGGGGTAGGTAAGATCTGTTTCAAATATGCTTACATTTGGTCGTTCATTAGTAAAACAGAAATAACAATTAGCAACCAAATATTGATCAAACAACTCTCGAGATTTTCTGCCTTGCGTATTGATCAAAGTGAAATGAAACTCTGTGAAAGGTTGTTCAAGTTCACCAACACTCAGATATACTGACACATCCTAGTTTAGGTAAAAGTCACTCACTATCGGTTTCCTTTTTTTGTGATAGGATATTATGAACGTATTATTACATTTGTATGATATTTTCTTGAGGTGATAGTGTTGGGTATAATTTCTGAGAGGTCTTTGATTCCATTGATCACATATTTGGGCATTTACTGTCATGAAAATATATTCAGGAGTTTTAAATATGTCTCGTCTAAATTTGAGTTTGATATGAATATATTTCTCAATATTTATCTATTAAAAAATGGTTTACAATTCTGTAACATATTTTCCGAACATCCCATCTGTTTTTAATTGTACAGTAGCACAGAGACAGAATCAGTGATATGAAATGTATCTCTATCATCACCATCGGATAAATTATAAATTGATTAAAAATTTTAAATGATGTATATAGATTAATAGATTGGAATATCTACTTAATTAATCTGTTTCAGTGATAATTTTACAAAATAGAGGTTAATAATTTGATTCGATTAACAATAAAAGATTTCTTTTTTCTCAGTTTTGATACAGGGTAATCATAAATAACCGTACATTCCTCTTTCTAAATAGCACATTTAATATATAAAAAAAAATTTAAATTACACAACATTTTATATGTCAGCATTTATATATAAACAACGCATGGGTCTTATTCACTTCATATAATTTTAAGACATATGATGAATCAGTATTCAATATACGGAATTCGGAATAATTAGTATAATTACATGGTTTCATCCTAAATGGTGTTTGATAATTATTTGTGATAGATGAATATAAAAAATGAATCTTTTCAACATTAAATATTTTATAACATTTTTGGATGCTAAATCAAAATAAAAACCCAAAAAATGAAAAAACGAATACCCCGAAAGTAATATAATATTTTTTTAGGTATATTTATGATCAAAGAGCTAACTTTTAAAACATCCTATCATAATAAACTACCTACCATCTGCGCCTCATTACTACATCTGAGGAGTGGTCTTCGAACCTGAACCTACTGTAATGGCTACCGATTACTGTTGAGTTATGAAGAAAGAGACCCCTTTACGTCTTCCAGCAGAGCCTCATGAACCCGCTATCTGTACACACAACCCAGTAAGGATGATCAGGTTAGTTTACATGTTAATTTAGTGCCCCATATTGTTCGTACAATCAGCCTGACTGCTAGCATACGCCGGGCATATTTAGCATACAAAAAATTCATTCAAATTAAAATTAAACTATATTCGAAGCGTAATTTAGATATTTGAGAAAATACAAATCGAACAATATATTTTAATTTACGGTGCGAATCAATAAACAAAAGCATAACATAATTTTCTAAACTTTAATTATCAGAAATTGGTATATATGTGTTTTGGTATGATGGAGATACACAATGACATCTCTCAGTGTGATCTGATAAAACGATGTATTAATTCTACAAATTAATTCTTAACTTTATTATTTTACGAGCTGCTTCATCATTTTTCTATAATATTATGCGAAAGGAAAGCTTGCATGCGAAGTTAATGTCGAAAAGCTATAAATTTTAATTTGTGACAGCTTAAAACGGATTATTATGTATATATCATATGCGCAATTTATTATGAAGACCCTATATTAATCATTCATGGAATAGAAATTAATTACTTTTCATTTTTATGTGGGTTTATATTTAGCTAGATGCATTTAATTAACCGTTTGTTATGACATCATATATATCGGTTGTGTTGATACTCTTTAAATTTCACGTTTGAAAAATATGTAATATTCGATAGAAATTGTGAAAAGATAGTTGAGTATACACGAACGGCGTTTTATTAATTCAAATTAAAGAATCGATGTCATAAATAATCTATTATTTTAATAGTTTATTTTAACGAATTTAAATTTTTAATGTCACATATATATTTTATTCATGTTATAATATTGTTTTTATGATTAAACATATTTTTATATCCATATAAATTCATATATTTGGCGCGATTCATAAGATGTAGTATTGTTACTGGTTTATAAACCAAATACATCAATATTGTGTGAAAATATGTAACCTGTATATCTCAAATAGTATGAATTATAAACTGATATTAAATGGTATTATAATCAAGTGTGCAACATAGTTAACTCGGATTTTATGAATATTTAGAATAAATCAAATAAATTCAATGTCAATCAGTTCATGTATTTCGTCTAAAAATAAAAAAATTCTGCTGTATTTTGTCATATTTCGATTATTGCAACAACAGTCCGAAGCTTAAATTTCCTTATAAGAATTTTTCAAGTATAATTAATTGATCTTTATCTGATCTCGAGCACGCATATTAGATGAAATTCTTCAAGGCACAATATCAACCATTCCATAAAGACATTTTTGTTTGTTACTTCATTTAGGCCTTTTGAACAGTTCTTCTTCAGTGAAATACATCAAGTAATTCTCATAATGGATAATATGAGGTTACAAAAAAACAATATGGCCCAGACCATGCTGCTAGATAATTCCTGCATGGTAATATACCTTCCTCTAGTCTTCTCGAATTTTATCAACTCGATGGAACATTTGTAAAAATATTTGAAGAACATTCTAAAAACATTATACTCGAGATCATTAACCTACCTGTTTATTCGAAAGTTGCCCAATCTCAATTAAACCTGATAGTGATGGCTATTAAGGATATACGCTATGACACGACATCAAGTGATACTTAGGAGACGAAATTAACGAATAGATATATTTATTTTTAATGATCAAATTTTGATAAAGTAAGTGTTATAATAATGTTCGGTCTTGATCGGGAAATCCCTATGTGAATAAGAATAAAATCTTAGGTTTTTCGAATCCCATATGATGAACTATATTTTTAGTTAAATTAAATATTTTTTATGTGTATGAATGCCGAAAGTTTTAATCACCCTGAAAATTTTAATATTATGCAACGATTAATTTAAAATAATTTAATTACTTAATCAAATGCGAATGTGAAGTTCAAAAAAGTTATCTTCCTTGATTTTTCAAATATATCGAAATAAATATATCTTACATATAAATTATTTATATATGTTAAATAACTATAATTTATTCTTCATGCATTCTGATAATCTATAAACAATTATATTCTATTATATCAATATTTAGAATGATCTTTTTGTCATCAACATAATTCACAAATAAGTTGGAATGATATTCTAATTATTAACACCGCTTTGTATTTGATAAAAAATAAAAATATTATCCTTTG
>JWZT01005150.1:41410-55395 GCA_000827895.1 Thelohanellus kitauei
CGAATCTTAAAGTTTGTGAAGTCTAACCATCTGTCTGATTTAAAGCTCTTTTCCATGATAAAATTAACAATTTTCAGAAGGGGATATGTGACATGTTTGTCAATCACACCGTTCCAAAAAAATTCTGTCTTTGAAACAGTGTAAGAAATGTCAATCGTTTGTTGAAATCGACCTCTCCAACGTGGTGACTCAGTCTCTTAAATTAGACGAATGTTCATTCCTCAATGTATAGAGAACAATCTGTGATAATACTCTCTATTTTCTGCCATTGTAATTCAATTTATATATAGTGCATTTTCCACTTATTCGAAAATATCTTTTCCGGTTAGTAGTGTCTTTCGTTGATTCCATTCACAGCAATTCTTCTGCGATTTCTAATTTTTCTGAAATTCATTTTAGAAAGATCAGAAACTGTACAGAGTCATAGACGTTCGTGCTTATATTCAATATCTGCGAAAAGAGCTGAAATGAAGATATACGTCTTTTCAGCGGTGGGTTCATATCTTACTCAGTTGTTTAAATTAGGTGAACTACAGTTATTCTCAACATACTGACTTCTACAAACATTTATCTGTGTTCTGGGCAGATTCCATCTACTACATCAAGCATATAATGATAAAGTCACAATCATAGAACAATTTGTTGTGCTTAGTAATGTTGTATGGAACTACAAAGATGGAACGATTAGCTGCTTTCTGTACTGTTTTGTATTTTCTCAAAAAATCTTTCTGCTTTACAGTTTTCTGTCCAATTATTTTTCTCCTGTTTGTCGTTGTTCTACTCATAAAGTATTGCTGTAGTCAGCATGTTTTGTCACATAATTGCAGATAATGTTTCACTCTTTCAACACGGAAACACTCATTGCACAACAAACATTTGTTTTCTTTTCGACTTCTGAACGAAAGTACTTGGACATTTATTCTTTGTTAAATATTCGACGCTCCCTATCAATTAACGTTTTGTAGCAAAATTTCTGAAAATATTCTAAATTTAAAAGAAAGCAACAGATGCTTAAGAGTCACTTTGTGTTAGCAGCTAGTCTTTAAACGCTGAATTTGACAGATGCGATCATATAATTATGTAAGGATATTATCCTCGGCCAAATTGCCATATATGTTCGAAAACTCTTGGCGAGCCGTATGTTGCCCTCCCCTGATATAACCCTTACTCTATTTTATATCAGACCACAGTTTTTTAGATTATAGAACATATGGAATGTTAAAAACAGTGTTCGAAGATCAGTAATGGAATATTGAAAATTTAATTTGGATAAAGATCCAGACTGGAATGCATTTCGATGGTGAAATAGTCGACACATCCTTCTGGTATGTAGTTTTCAGTATGTATATTTTAAATTTGATGAATTTTAACAAATATGCGATCCTTTAAGAATAATCAACACTGGATATATTATTGATATAATGTGACAGTAATTATTTTTTACCGTATATTTGATATTCTTTTACTCGAAGACGGGAGTTTGCCCTTTGAAATATCCTGAAGGGTGAATTTTTGTGTAACTCAGTTAATTATAAATGCAAGGCAAATTGTTGTAAGCCTAGTTTTCATTTACAATTTAACACAATGCTTACTATATTTCGAATGTTGTCGAATACAGCAGATATTGCGAAAGATGCCATAAAATAATTATTTTAACAGTATAATATGTACAACGCGTGATCTGTTTTTAAGGGTTTTGGAGATTTTATTCTTTTCATTTATGCATACCATCTTTTTAGGTTAACATAGTGTTCGTCTCCCTTACCGAGTTTGGCGAACAAACGATCGCACCTAATTTTTTAAAAGTACCGATATCAAATGATAGTTTACTTAAATAAACGTATTGAATGTATTAACCAATATGAGGATGGTAAAAATATAATACAGGATTATCAGTTTGGCGAATGTTTTTTTGACTGTGGAGCGAAGGGAAATAGAATTTAATCAGTTTAAATATTGTAAACGTTAAGATTTTCAGAAACAGGAATCACACAGTGTGTTTACGTGTTATCCGCTTATTTACAATTACTTCGAAGGAATAAATTCTAATTATTTTACAAGCCAAATAGTTTTAGTTTTGTATTTCTAAATTTCGCCATCGTTTGTGTATGCACTTAAGTTTACAATTTTTCAACTGATTAAATTCTATTGAAATTCACTCCACAGTAAAAAAACATTACCCCAACTAATTATCCAGTATGATGTTTTTACCATACTCATCTTGGTTATTGCATTCAATACGCTTATTGATGTAAACTATCATATTATATCAGCTCTTTAAAAAAAATCAGGTGCGATCGATTGATCGCAAAACCCCTTACTGTACGTCTCCCCATACTGTTTTTCAGTTTAAGTTAATGTGATAAAGTATTTAACTTTACGGGGTTTTGATCGTAAATCTCACATGAGAAATTGACATATACAGTCATTGAACAGTTTAAACCTTGACTTCTCCAGAGAGATGTGCATTCAACTTTTTAACAAATCTGGAACCTCATAAACTTTTTGAAAAAAATCACATATTTTTTGCGGGTTCAAGTCAGGTCCATTTAAACACGTAGGCACGAAGTCTAGTTACTATTTTTGCTATTTCCATTTATTTTAGGATACTTTTAGTATATTTTTGAAAACAGTGTTTTAAATGTTTAAACGTTGACAGCACACAGAAATATGGATGCCGTCTTCAATTAACATATGAATATTATATAAGCTTTTTGATCAAAAGTTACATAATTTGGGGCGGGGGTTAAAAATAGGTGGCCTATTTAAACATGCTCGCGCCAACATTTGGCCTATTTGGTGAGTTATGTTTTATTCACGATTTAAATGTTGATGTTTCTATCAATTGTTAACTCTTACACACACTTGTTACATGGTAAAAATGAGTTAAGAAAATGGTTCAAGCATTACAGGAAGTAACTATGATCCGATCCTAAGAATAACCAGTGTGTTTTTTGATTCACATGGGAAGAAAAGAACTGTGATGAATCACGAAAATCATAAATAGTGTAAAATATAATAACAAGAGCAGTTAAGAGTTATATTCCCTGCCTCTCGTAATTTTATTAGGGAAACAAAGGCCGTAAATACTGCGCGATGAGATTTCATGCAGATACAAATTCAAGTTTAAAACCAGTATTCAACTTTAATGATGGGTTGAATCTTCATAAATATGAGACAGTACATATGGAAAGGATTTAGTCCATAGGAGTTTAAATATTCAAAAATTGTCTTAACTTTACTTTCGTTGAATTACTTTGTTTCTTTTTTTATAAAGAAATACACACATGAGTGGAAAAGCCAATTATTTTAATGTCAGCAACTCTTCAGAAACATTTAAAGCATAACATTAATGTAACTGGTCAAAGTTTGTCAAATATTCACATAGGCGTGTTTAAATAGGCCTACTATTTATAGCCGCCAAAATTATGGTAATTTTGATCAAATAGTTAATCCAATATTCCTATGTTCATTGAAAACGGCATCCAAATTTCTATGTTTTCAACATTTAAACCGCCAAAACACTGTATTCAAATATATACTAAAATATCCTGGAATACATGAAAATAACCAAAATAGTGTTTAGACTTCGCGCATGTGTGTTTAAATGGGCCTATAACTTGAACCCGCCAAAAATATATGCCTGTAAACTACAGCTTAATTCTCTATCCTATCGAGTCCTCTCGATTGACCCTGATCCCGTGATCATCCGCTACATTCCTCCCCCTCCAAGGAAATACTTGTGCTCCACCAGGGGAATATTTAAGCGGTCGTTTTATATTATCTCGTGGCCTTAAGTTGTATGTTTGGCTTTGATTCGAACCTGTAGCGACGTCGTTTGAGGGTTGTTTGTGATCGAAATAATCATCAGCTAACACAAAATCTGGCTTTGCTTCATTATTGTTTTCAAAATTTGTGTCCTCGCATATTTTAGGGTCGTTATTCTCGCCGTTAGTTTCATATGAATTGCGTTCGTGTGCTCTTTTGCATCTGTTAGCGTGGACCCATTGATCTTTTCCCTTTATTTTTAACTGTATTAAAGGTTTTCTAATTTTGGTTACCATGTACGGGCCTCTCCAAGGCTTACTTAGTTTGCCGTGCCCATATCCCCCGTCCACTGGTGAGAATAGGTAAACCTTGTCATTTTCCTTCACCGTCAACGCAAAATTGTTTTTATCGTATTGATATGCTTGAGTATTTTGAGAGTCCTCTGACATTTTCCGAACCTGCATTAGCTTACTTGATATGAGCTTATCGTTCCAATGACAAAAATTACGGTCTTCACTTTCGAAATAATTATCGATTGGAAGATAGGGTAACCTCTTATACATAATTTCGAAAGGAGACAACCCAGTAGATTCATGTTTTGAAACATTATAGGAGAAGGTCGCGATTTGTAGTACCTTGTCCCATTCGTCATTTTCTTTTACCAGTTTGCTGATAGAACATTTTAACGTCCTGTTAAGCCGTTCAACCATTCCATCCGACTGTGGATGATATGGCGTTGTGTTCGTTTTGCATATCCCCAACTTTTTCGTGATACATTTGAATAGTTCTGATGTAAATTGAGTACCCATATCAGTGTGGACTGTTAACGGTATTCCAAACTTCAGGGCAAACTCATCTATAAATTTTAATGAAACTTCATCGGCAGTAATTCCCTCAAGTGGTATCGTAACTGCAAATTTGGAAAAGTAATCTTGAATTGCCAAAATGTACCTATTACCTCTTTTGGTGATCGGTAAGGGACCCGTTATATCCATTGCTATTCTCTCCCAACAATAAGTGCTTAATTGTTTCACCATTTTTTCCTTCGTGTATTTTGATGGGTTATTTCGTCGACAACAAGCTTCACACGATAAGCACCAATTGTTAACATCATGCTTCATTCTTGGCCAGTAGAATCGAGAGATGACATTTGAAAATGTCTTTTTGAATCCGAAGTGACCCATTTCGTCGTGTAATTTATGGAGGACAAACGATATCAAGTGTTTTAGAACAACGTATCTCAGTCTTTTTCCGGAGTTAGTATCGTAAACTCTGTAGAGTATGTTATTCTTTATTACTAGCCCTGTCTTGATCCTTTTTAATGTTTCATAATTATCGTCGTCCGTCTTATCCAGTTCATTGAAACCATTCAGTAGGCTTCTTTTAAATTGTCGTAGCATTTCATCCCGATTCTGATGTTCTGCGAGTTCATTTCTACTTAGTGGAAAACTCGATGAGACATTCGCGCAAATGTGGTTAGTGTCTGTGTTCTTTCTTGACAATGAATCCGCGTTTGAATGTTTAGAACCCCGTCTGTGTCTAATAGAGAAATCGTATTCCGAAATAACATCTAGCCAACGCCCTAGCTGGCCGCCTATATCTTTACCCTCCTTCAAATACTGCAGAGGTTTGTGATCCGTTCTAATCTCGAAATTCCTGCCAAGCAGATATGGCCTGAATTTTTTCAATGCCCACATAATCGCAAGCAGTTCTCTTTTAGTTACAGAGTATCTCTGTTCCGTAGGGGTTAAAACTCTGCTTGCAAACTGTACAACCTTTTCATATTTATTATTTTCGTCCTTTTGAGATAAAATGGCTCCAATAGCAAACCCACTGGCGTCCGTGTCAAGAATAAATTTTTTACCAAAATCAGGATAATTAAGGACCGGAGCGTGGCATAAATAATGCTTAAGTTTTTCAAATGTCTTCTGGTGTTCGACACTCCATGAGAATGTGACGTTCTTGTTAGTAAGTTTCCTGAGACTCTCTTCCATGTTGGCGTAATTTTTTATAAAACCTCGGTAATATGAACACATTCCTAAAAATGATTGTAATTCTTTCTTTGATTTCGGAGTAGGCCACTTTGCAACTACATCAGTTTTGTCGGGATCGGTACGAATACCATCATGTCCAACAATGAACCCGAGGTATTTTATGTTTCGTTTAAAGAAGTTACACTTTGCATGTATGGTATCAAACTACCTTCCGCCATACATGCCTATAGCGAGAACAAGGTAGGATCCTTCGAAAAATCTCGAATTTTCTGGTCGAAATCCGATTTGGTGGGGGTCAGAGACGTTCGAAAGTCGTGGTATGACTGTAAATTCAAACAACACACATGTTTTGAACCGCAAACGTAAATGCGATATCCCGGAATACTTAGTGGCCTACAGCAACGTTAACGTGCATAATTGACAACATGGGCATAATAAACACGAAACTTGTTTGTTCTATAAAGAAATAGGCGTTTCTGTGCGACGTCAGCTCAATGTGGTTTCAGAACCATTTCGTCAAATGAAGATTGGTGTTGATATTTAATTATATAATTAACACAAAACATAAATATGATTTAATTAAATCTCCTAGCAAAGGTGACGGGACACCTTTATTAGATAGTTTAGAATCCGCATTTAGTCGTCCTAATAGTTTAAACTGCGCCATAAGCGATTCGATAAAATTGCGATTAGAAAATAATTATCGTAGTTGTTATGAATACTAAGAGCTTTGATGTTTAGATCTGAGATAAAACACTTTCAGTTTATTTCATTTCTCTGCAAAATGAGAGCATATAAAATACGCCAATTGTATGAATAATAATCTTGACATTGTGTTGATTCTTTATATTATATCAGGATGTGCTGATATAATTCTGGTGAGCATGGTATCCATATTTGAGTTTTTTTCATTAATGAACTATGACGATTAAACAAATAAACATCTGATGGAACCACTTATTCATGCATGTATTAAGATAGAATCCATCAAAACGAACCTAAAATCAAACTCAAGGAGCCATATCATGAGTATACCTGACCGTGAAATGAGCATTTCTGCACCACACCATTTTTAACTGTCCATTGCTTAAGATAAGGGTTTCAGAATGCTAACAAAAAAACAAACCAATTCATTCAATCACAAAACATGGACCCACGAATTTGTTGTTAAATAAGGTGATCACAGCTAAATAATGTCGACTACTGGGAAACAAAATTAGATTACTATATTTGAGATGTTTTTCCCATTTACTTATGTTTTAGTTATCAAGTGCCGCGGAATAATTCTAATTTTTTCCATGCTTATTTGGGTTTGATGATGTAGGATTAGGTAGGGTATGGCACTGAATTAGACATATTAAGTCTGCCACAACTACCACTGAATTCAAAAGTTGCACACATCTTTTATTTTGTGACAGTCCCAGAAAATCTATGACATTAAAACATCAGGGCCCAAGTTAAGTGGTAGATTTAACTTAACCACCGGCCCACCCTAGGATAGGCTACCATTATGAGTGTTAAGGTGTCTGAAAAATAATCCTAAATATGGGTTAGAATCCAACTATCAGATAAGAAAAATTTTACTTGATTGCGGATAAAAAGAGTACTCAGTCAGATTATAAAAACTGCCAGTATTTCATGTTTTTGAATAGACTTGAGCCTCAGTATCTATTCTAGTATTAAAGAGAATACATATGACAAAATTCTCAGTATTTGTATAACCCCAATGGTATAAAAACAAAAGCGACGTCAACAATTACCAATTTTGGGTAGTTAATGTTCATCACCATGGCGCATGTTCTTATCATTAACTTTAATACGTGGTTAAGCACATCTTAGAGATCAAAATCTTGTTAAGTGAATCAATCGAAAAATAACGATCTCCGAATAGGAGCGAAAATATTGTGGTGGATCAACTTTTCAGGTACTATAGAATTTAAATTTCAACATTATCAATGTTCATAAGACTACCTTAATATCGAAATTTTTGCTTTTATAATATTATTTACTTTCCAGATCCTCTAAATTTAACTCGCGTGGAACAAGAGGATTATTTCTCGTGATTTCAAGTGTTGCAATCGTTTTTAAAACAGTGTCGATTTATTGCAATAACTAATTGCTAATTCTTGAACTCCGTTAGATTCTTCAAAGTTCTTAAGCTGCGTTTCGTTTGATATCATCCTTTCATACACGTGAATAACTCGATCAAGTTTATCCATTTAAAACTAACAACCGATCACACCGCGATGAACGTTCCCTAAATTGTTCTTCATTTTATTTATTTTCATTCATTCCAGTTCATAAGTTATATTTTTTCTTCCTTTTTATTGGCTCACGTCTCTCATCACGGGGGAGGGCTGTCTTTTACACTTTAATTCAGTCAAGAGATTCCAATAAATTAATAAGAACTGTACTTTTTTCATAAAATTCATCTCAATTTTCATACATTGGTTTTGTATTTCAAATCCTTCTGATTATTTACACAATGTATCGCAACCAATGCCTAATATATGGTAAAGGACTCAAAATCCGCTGTAATCAATTGTTTAGCTAATTGGTTCCTTTGGTAGACGCTCATGACGCACACTGCTTCGAGAAAGCAAAGTTTCATTCAATTAGTTGGCACAAAGAATTAAAAAAATATGGCAACCCGGTAAATATCATATCCCATTTTATGAGCATCCATTGTATGTCTTGTATACACAAATGTACTCGATGACGCCTTAACTGGATTCAAAAAAATAAGATTCACCAACGATTCGTAAAAACGCTCAAGAAGAAAATAGGGAGATACCAGAACCTCTATTTGATGTCCTATGAAACATAAACTGTGACGAAGGAGTTATGATGATTTATGGGCTGGGTTTCTTTATATGCTCCACATGTGGACATTCTTGGTTAACCCCTATTTTCTATATCATTTTGTTGTGTTTATAAGTCTCTGGCAAGGATTCATCAATATTTAACTTATTGTGTTTCGTTCAATAGGGTGATGGTGGTCGTATTTTTTTCGATTTTATCCAAATAAACAATTGGTATTACTATTAAAACATCTCGAAGTTACTTAATCAATGAAAACCGCTATTCCTAATTTTTCGAATAGGCCTATGCAATTTAGCCTTACCAAATGAGTGGACCATTCTATTATTAGAGTTTAAACTGAAAAGTTCATTATCATAAGAATTTTGCATTTTTGGAGGCGCTTATGACGCATGATTTAAGACTTCTCTCCCCTTTCTGTCACTCGTAGAAAGTTCTAACAAAAATAAAAATATTTAAAAAATAACACTATAATGAAAGTAATATTATTTTCTTCTATAAAAATACATGGAACTCAGGAAAAATCATTTGTTCGAGGAGGTACCCTTAAATCGAAATGTTTTGTTTCATGAATTTTATTACAATTCCTATATTATCATTCTAAGTGAGTGGCAAATGTGATATATTTAAAAAGAGGTAACATGGTGGTCATGTATTTTATATAGATTTTACATCCACCAAACATTCACAAAATCCAATTTTTGATTTTTTTATTCCTCTAATTTGAGACTAAATAACTTTTTCCTCTATAAAATTCTATTTTTTTACCATATTCGTCAATTTTATTTTTGTAGGATTCTTCTTAGGGAGACAAGATGGGTTATAATCTGAATTTATTACGCATATGGCATAAAACTCAATGATTTTATTAATGCTAGCTTAATCTAATCTAATCTTGTCCTGGTCTAGTTTAATATGATTTTACTTCAATAATAGGTGGAATAGATCGAAGTCGCTATTTTCAATTCAGTTCGATGTCAATGATTTCAACTCAATGAAAGTCGAAAACCTTTATTTACATCAATTTTGAACGTTTGAGATCTTGAGCTCATCGATATATTTTTCTAAAAATTGAGGCTATCCATCCTGTTTCATGGCATTGTCTAAATGTTCAAAGCTACCGAATCCAAACGATTTTTTGAATAGATTAAGCGAATCGTGGGTATTAGATTATGTCACAATATTTTCTGTTTGTTGATACGTCATAATCAGTTATAAAGGATTTTTAGTATTGACTTAATTCTTACAATTTACATTCAAATGTTGTTCATTCTCATTTAGATACTCCTTAAAATTTAAATTGTTTATTCCTCTTCTCTACAAAACTTGAGTCAAAATTGCGGACCACATTTTACAAAGCTGATTAACTCATTTTTTTAAGCTTTTGGTTTGAGTGATCATAGTCTTTCAGGTTTTTGTTTTGTTTCTAAATCCAATGCATTTTAGGCGAGTTCTCGTGTAATTAGATGACGCTTAGTGTACTTCATTCATTTATTAGAATATATGACTGACAGAATTATCACAATATTTTTACCACATTGAAATCTAAATAACCACATCAGGTATAATAAGAATTTAGTTCAGTTTAATCAAAATTTATTTATTGTCGCAACTCGTTAAATGACAAAGTTTATTTTGTGTAAAAATCTGATAAATAAAGGCGTCTATTCTTTTTAAATCCATCATTTTTCAAACATTATATAATGTTCATTTTTGTGATTAAAGCTTGAAAGATCTAAATCAAGAGATTAAAAGAATGGTAGCCTTTAGTTAGTCCTATTATTCGTGAAAATAATTGTAGGCCAGACGTAAATATAGGTGTTGTGATAATAAAAAATTACATACTCCATAACTTAGCTAAAAAGCACCTTATGATTATTCTCTTTTGTATAAATTTGGCGATAATACGAAGGGCATTTTAAAAATACAATGTAATGATTTAAACTGATTAATGTTTGTTGAAGATCATTTTATCAGGCTTGCTAAATATAATTTACGTCATATATCTACATTTTATAACTGATCAATAAGTCTATTTCAACAAAAAATGATTAGTTGAATTAGATTCAAGCTCAACATTTTTATTTTATTGCCTACTCCAACGCATTCCATCCAAAATAAGTTGAAAATGGTTATGAAGATTAATTAAAGTTTTACCTTGTCTCATGTTCTATTAGATTTCTATTCCTTAACATACCAAAATCATTGTAATCGATTCTGTTTATCACTTATATTTTTGTTTTTATCTTCTCTCTTTTATCGGCTTACCAAGACTTTAAACAACCCAAGAAACCGTGTTTTGAATAAGTATTTGCGTTCATTTCGTTGACGTTTAAATTCCAGCTGATACTGCCATCATCTTAATGAGTGATGGGAATCCTGTTATTCAAGATTTTTCTAAATAGTTTGATCCAACTTCCTAATGACAACAAATGATCAATTGAAAATCGACATTCGTATAAATGTTTTTATCTAATATCCAATCCTACATACACTATGAAATTGTGATGATTAATTATGAATAACACTTTTTTGGCCACTTACACCCTTGACGTGAGTCTACTAAGCACAGAAAACTAACGATTGTTAATCATACATCAACAAAAAATAATCGGAGGAATGCATAACATATCAATTTAAAAGTCATGTAATGGCAGATGTGCATATTTCTAGATTTAACTGAATTTAGTGGTGTAATGTTCTGTTTAAAACATTTAAAATTGACCTTTTAAACGATAGTTAATGATTCGTCACTTAATTTCAAACTATTGAAACGAATCCAAATAATGAGAATCATTGACGATATGAAAGTTGTTAAATTCATATTTACAATTAATCATAAACCTAAGTCGACGATTGATTAAATTTTGAATATCAAAGCTGTGATCGCAATTGATTTATTATTTAAAAGCACAAGAAAATTTTTTTCAAGTTCGAAAAATTTAGGATTCATATATCTCATATGAGAACTTATTACTGATGCATACGTCTATAAGAATAATATATGGCGATTATTTTTTCGTTTTATAATTTTCTGATTCTCTAAACCACTTCAGACATTTTTCAAGTATTTTATTTGTAGTTTGTCCATGCACGGGTTGCTTATTTCTTCCTTTAGGTCGAGAAAATTATTCAAAAAAACTGTTCAGTCGCTTTATATAATCAGCTAGTACTGTGTGTAGTGTTCTGTTTGAACCACCCCCCTTAATACGTTTCAAAATAAGGTAGAGAAAATAAAATTCCCGAAAAATCCCCTTGATAAGCTCTAATACCAATTCAGAAGAAATGGATTTGTAATTTATTGCTGATAATACTTTAAATGCCCCCAATACCTTTTCCCTCGTGTCAAGCTCATATGATCGCCAAATAGCTAATTTCTACCGGAAAGTCTTATCGTTCCATGACATTCGATTCCCGGGTTTTGTGACCAATAAATGCATCTGCGAAGACCAATAGCGAACTTTTATTGAAATAAATTTTGGAACAAAAAATAGCTGCATCGACCAACATGCAAAAGTTTAATGTACAACGTGAAAAATAGTTACCATTACCTGGTTTTTCATCAAAAGAAGCGGGTTGTGTCGATCAATAATGCGAAATGTGACAAGGAATTTAACAGGAAATCAAAATAACAAAAAAACAGTTAAATTAAAAGATGTAGTTTAATTTTCACATATGTATAACTTTAGTCTGTAGGAATGTCTTGCTTGTTAAGGTACAATTAAAAAAAAGGTAACTATTTCTAGCGTTATACATGCATGCTGAATATAAAAACTTTTTCATTTTGGTCGATACAGTTATTATTTTGTTCAAAAATTTATTTCAATAAAAATGCCGCAACTGGTTGTCACGGATGCCGTTATTGGTTGCAAAACCCGGTATAATCTCTATGACAGTTTTGAAAAAAGCGGTTTGTATGATATTTATTAGTCAGATTTGGATGTTCCTATCTAATTTTGTAATCGTTAGTCTTAAAAAGCGAGTGAGGTTTTTACTTTTTTCTGAATAGTGCCCATTTTTCAACGAGCACCAGTTTGTAAAAATCATATTTTAACCCATGGGAAAAGTTAAAACTCTTAAAAGTTCTTCATTTCCTTTAAATGCTCTTTTTGATTTAGCTTGTTGGGTGTTTCTTTTATATGCCCTCTGGGATTGATCAAGAATACTAATGTGTTTAAGACTATTATGAAAATTAATCAGTAAAGTTCATTCTTACATAAGAGGAATGAGTAAATTTTGCTTTTGTGGAGTAAAACCATTATTTTTAAATCGGCCTTTAAATTAAGGAGCAACTAAATGTATATTTTGTAATTTTTTGGTGAATCTTCCTTTTAAACAC
Source organism: Thelohanellus kitauei (assembly GCA_000827895.1). NCBI lineage: Eukaryota > Metazoa > Cnidaria > Myxozoa > Bivalvulida > Myxobolidae > Thelohanellus > Thelohanellus kitauei. The sequence continues at coordinate 54,332 of JWZT01005150.1, forward strand.
TTTCCTTCTTTCAATTAAAAATATCTCACTTTTTATATTCGAATTTTTATTACAGTTTAGCGCAAAGTGCGTGGCTCAAATTATCCATTTATGAAACAAGAAAATAATACAACACAAATTATGCCGACCAAACCAAAAAAAGATTATCGCCAAATATTAGCTTTTAATTGTCCTGGATTTTCCATCTATAAAAACCACGAACTTGAAGTATTTTGTCAAAAAGTATGTATATTGCGCCAAAACTGGATCCGAGTTTCGAAACAACAACTTTTGAAACTATCATCCAGTCCTGTTATAACTTCGCATGATTTGTTGGGACTGTACGCTGGGGAGAGGGTGAAAATATGCGTCCATTTAAAGGAGCAAGATACTTGTCGTTGTACCAAAAACATCAATCGAGCATATGGAAATACAAGACTATTTCGAGATTTTTTAAAATCAAGCGAAAAAATGTTAAAGGTTGAGTTTGAATGTTTAAATACCATCAAACCGATAGAAATCATCCAGCGTTCTCTCGATCTGATGATACAAAAACCAGAAATATTCGACTTTCTCAAGAAACAAACTTTGGGAGATATAAATCCAGCTAAATTTTCCCTTAGGTTCAAGGACGTTGATGAATATCTCCTCAAAGACCTCCCTCTGATAAATTACGGAACATTTCATAAATTATGTATCGATGCAGAAACTATATATTTGGAGCTCTCTATCATAGAATCGCAGGTAAGTCAAAAGGAAATGCCTTTTGATTTCGATGAAGACATATATCGGTTCGCAGTTGAATTCATAAATCGTGAGAACGATCTCATCAAATATCACTCAACGGACATCAAGAAAAAATTCATATATTTAATTGGCTGCTATAATATCATAAAATTATATGATGACTCAAAAACAAACCTAGAAACTGCATCCCATAATAGTTCAGTGGAAAAAAATCTGGAAAAGCTTTGTGAAAAACTATGTGTGGGGGAAATGGATAACATCAAAAAAATTCAATTCCAAAAATTAGTTGGAATAATTTTTGAGGCACGTAGCACTCCAGAAACCCGACAAGAATACGC
>JWZT01005152.1:73271-91335 GCA_000827895.1 Thelohanellus kitauei
CTTCCGATCTTACCTCTCAAACTAACTTATTCAGTGAATGAATCAAATTACCTACCGATATTTATGACTTAATGTTTACAAATATGGCAAATTTCGAATTTTATTATTGAATGTAGTTAACAGCGATATCAGTATAAAAGAAGAATAATAAATGAAAAATAAATATTCTATATTATAATCAGCATTCATTTTATTAGCATGACATGTTTTTGTCATGTCTGGCGTGGATTCAGTTGGGTATTGTTCCGGCGACCCTTGAGGTTTTTATGAATTTTGACTGATATTGTCATGCACAAAATCAAGATGACAAAGACAGCCATTGTCGCACCAATCACTTTCAGTAATCTCCTATTAGCCTGATTATAAAACACATTACATCGATTCTGGTCATTAATAATGTATAGTTTGCCACATATCCACATGGATCAATTAATTCAGTTGTTTCAAGGTCAGTGTTTATTATTTTTTTTGCAATTTACATGTGTTTTCTTGGCGTTCAAATTCGATATACAGTTTATCAAAACGAAAAGTTAATAAACCTTGATTAATTTTAGACTCTTCAAATTTGATAGTAAAATCTTCGAATTCGTATTTAACTTCTTTCATCAATACGAATTCATGTCCAATAGAAAATTTATGTATTGCGTGAAAAGTATTCGAATCAACAGATATATGGCATTTTTTGACCCTAATCACCATATTTTCGTCAAAAAAATAACATTTTATCTCACACTCTGCCTTAAGATCGCCAGCTTTTTTGAAGAATATATAAAATTGAGAATTGCTTGAAGTAACATTTTTTATGACGGTTTGGCCATACGAGTCTAGAACATTTCTAAATTAGATGATAAAATACGTGCGACTCTTTATCATTACATAAAATTCCACCGTGACCTTGAAATTCATACTTGCAATGGATATATTGAATTTTCGACTGTTATCAATCCACAAAAAATGCATATGTACAGGCATTAAAATGCAGGAAAGAATGTGAAGTAACATCGATCGACAGATCCCTTAATCAAATTAGACAATCGTTTATATACTTGGTCATAATCCAAACCAACAAATATTCAAATCTAACACGACATTAGGATCATAAGATATTAATCAATGACAATAATATTCTTTAAATATATCGGATAATTGATCAAATGTATCATTTTATTAGGCAAATTTAAGAATGAATGAGAACATGACTCTTGGTAGAATCTATCAATTCAAATACTCTATCTTTCAAATATTATACAAATGGTAATATATAATAAGCAGATTTATCTGAAACCAACCTGAAAGATTATCCTGTATAATCTCATAATGACACGTAAATAATCGAAATGTACGAATGATCTGATTCTGACACTACACCGAAAGCAATCGATACAAGAATACCATTCCATAAAAGTCGTTGTTATTCGATCAAAGCATAGTTAAATCTGTTTATTTGTAATTCAATACTCAAACTGATTCTTCATATTTTAATTGATTCTAGAGTGCACTCGATAATTTTTAAATGTATTTCAGCATCACTTTGTTTACAAATAGGATCATCAAATTTTTTATCCATCTCGAATGACAATTAGGTTTCCAAATATTCATTTTCAAATATCGCCAGATGTTATCATTCGTTATCATCATATATCGATCGATGTTCCTGAAAATGAGGTGTTTATTTGATTCATCCCACAACATTTTTATAAATATAAACATATATATGACAAATAAAACTAAATCTATGCAAATTAACAGATTAGGGTCAATACTAGCTATTAATACCGAGGAATGAGCTCATAAACTATCTCTAAGATTTTTTGAATTGATTGATATTATCTGTTCTTTTAAAACTATAATACCAATACATTATTTTGCCACCATATTCTCAAAACTTTACAATCGAGGCCTATTTTTGATATTTCACTTATGATAAATATTCTTGAATAACGAATGCCATTAAATATACTGAGAGATGGTATAAATATTTACGAATATATACTAAAGTATATTTAACATATAGGTATATATTGATTGATTTGCCCTCTACTTTGAGTGTTTATTTATCTATTAAATAAATATACAATATTCAAGTTATAGTAGAGAGTAGCCACAATATTAAATATATTTAAAAATTATAAATGATGCTGTCCCTGATGTGAGAAGTAACCTTGTACTGATACTTTAGATCAAGGCGTATTAAACACATCTTTCGAATACTATCAACCTACAATTATGTGGATCGTTTGACAGTCCTATTTTTTTCGAATCAATATATGTTTTTATTTACGCTGTAGAAGACTAATATTTACCATTTATACACGCTTTCATGCGATATTTAGCACGCTACATTATCGTTCTTAGTAATAAAAATAGCTAGCTTTATCTGGAATGGATTTGGTTTTTTATTCAGTCTATTTTATCTTCTGATTTAAGGATTTCGATTTTTGTGTTTCGCTTCTCCTGTAGAGTCCATATGTTTTTATCGGGTTTTATTGAATATTAAATTTAACCTCGTGATTGTATGGTCTCTAGATTATGCAGTCAGGGATCAGGGTTATATGAACTTAGAAAGAACCATCGAAAAAGGGGGATAAAGCACTTCGCTAGTGTATTTTCCTGAAAATTTTATCGCCACCGTTGAAAATCTAAATTGTAGCAGAAATATCAACATATTCTTTTTTCCTCGCTCTTGTCTGTTGTTTCTCCATTTTAATCAATTGATGTATCTTTGAGAATTTATTGCTGAGATTCCTCGAATAGGAATGGATATCTTTGTAATTTGTGCCGAATTACTCATTTTGAATGAGATGTACAATAACAATCATTTCATTCCTGAATTTCGTAAATTATGGCAAGAATATCGTCGATTCATTCACCCCGCATCTAGAATAATCAAGAGACGTCCAGATGTGTATCCTAGTCACCGTGAAACTCTTCGACATATGAACGTAGAATCTCTTTGGTTCCGTTGAACCGTTCAACCATGCCGTTACCCATTAAATGGCGTGGAATATTCTAGTTTAAACGATGCCCGGTTGATGACAGATACTTTGAACGAGACTTGACTCGAATCGCGTACTTTGGTCTGAATAAATAGCTCCAAGCATTCCAAATTTCAATAGAATACAGAGATCTAGCCTGAATTTCGCTTTCTGCCATTTTATCATGCATAGGCTTAGCTTCCACTCAACAAGACAAATGATCCACATTGACAGATATATAACGATTCCGTTTCCTAGTTGATGGTAACGCACCCAAAAAGTCGATTTGCTAAGTTGCCTTAACTTACTTGAGGCGATTGGCTGCAAGTTGGCTCGGGCGAGTATAGTTTCTGTATTTGTATACATTTCATTTATCGCAGATGTAAATCCACCGTGATACATCGTTCGACAAACCAGGCAAAAAATCGCATAGGGAAATTAACTTTAGCATTTTGCTGTTTTCGAGATATGGTTAGGTGCTTACATGAAGTGGATCGAAAAACTCGCTGCTCAATTGGTCAGGTAGTACAGATACTATTCCTTCATGCCGTCTTATGAACAAAATACCTTCTTGAATAAGAAAATTTTTGATGGTCCTTCTCTCCCACTTTTTAACTCACTTGCTAATATTTCCAATAGATTGGTCCTCTGATTGTTATGTTGTTAGGTCTAGATCCGTAGAAAATGAAGTGGCGCACAACGGACTAGATAACTGATCAACGATTATATTGATTTTTGTTTTTATCTGATGTGTTAAGAATAAATATCGTGGATTTCAATCAACCAACGAGCTCTTCGTCGTCCTGAGGGTTTAATTGAAATGTTATTAGTCAGAGGATTGTGATCGTTGGGAATTTCGAATGATTTATACTAAAATTAATGGCGAAATTTCCTAACAGCCCACTCTAACTGCGAAAAATTCATTGTCAGTAACCGAGTGTTTGCTTTAGTAGGAAGATAGTTTTTGGCTTATAGAAATCAGTTTTATTCTATCCCCATAATAAATTGAGACAATACTGCGTCCACGGCGACGTCTGAAACTTCTGTGGTTAGTATGAGAGTCTCGTCGAGGTTCAGTATACACAAACTCGGTATCTGCTTCATTTGGTGAATGATTTCACCGAAAGATTGCTTGCAAATATTGTTACACAAACAAGTTGTTCTTTTCGATACATATTTTAGAGACGTTAAGTGATATTACAATAATTTTTAATAAGACTCGAGTATACGTTCAACGATCCTAAAATACTTTGCCACTCCTTTACGTAATATGCGAATTTTCTACTAAATGAGGCCCTCGATCTCGACGGGATTAAAATATAAAAAATTGATTTAATTTTATATTATTTGGACATTTATGCATTTTATAATTTAAATATATAATTTCGCGATACTAAACATAACAGCAATTTTTTGTAATGATTTAACGCATCGAAAAAAGTGTTGATACACAATAGGCATATGCGATGTTTATAAGAATACAAACATACTGTATAAGAATTCATCTATTTTTTGTGCGATGAACCTATACCTCGGAGTTTACAAAGAAATAAACCGCTAATCATTACACGAAGAAGGCTTTTTAGGGTATCTTGAAAAGTTTTTTTCAAAGCGTTGAACAAAGTTATCTAATGAAGTTTAAATAAGTCTAATTTTTTAGATATTCTAGATTCAACAAGCTCACATGAATCATACACATTTTTTACAGTAAAGGCCATAACATGTATTGTCTACCTTTCCTGAAAACTATATTAAAGATTTTTAATATGATAATGCTGTGCACAGAGTTATAAACAGGAAAATCAGTCACAGTCATTTTACTACTTAACATATGGAAATGCAACTATAATATCGACGGTTGCGATGGTTTTTAAAGGCCACAAAACACCTTTGTAACGATGTGCATAACATAACCAAATAAAATAAATTTAAATCATATGGCTCATATTTGTTCATATTTCGATTATATTTTTTATTAAATTACCGGGCCACTATATCAAATCGCACAAACTACTTAGTTTCTAAAACCGAAACTTAAACTAAAGCCCTGTATTTTATGAAAAAAATATTCTATTTTGATATCAATTCTAATCTAACATTAAGTGTCATAAATTTTATAATTTATTTACTCCTCAATCACGCATGACAAAACATCGGTAATGTAATTTTGCAATATTTAATATTCTATTTTGACATAATACTGTCGTTTCAAAATAGCAAAGTTTAAACTTAGCACGTTAAACATAAATTGATATAATTTGAAAATATACAATTTCAATAAAGTTCATTATATATTTCAAAAAATTCAATAAACTCCAAATAATATTTTTTTTCACCGAACTCAACAACAACCCCATCTTAATAAATTATATTTTCTTAATGGTAAGAAGTTGTCAAAACAGCCTCTCGTGCTATAAATATAGTCTAAATAGTGACCAAAATAAACATTGTGTGAAGTCATATGTAATATTAAGCAGGAACGCTGTTTATAAAGGGTAGATCATGATCTTAGATATTAATAGATCCCAATTAAAAAGACTGATCATTTTCTAAAATGTCCTAAATCTACATTTGTTTGAGTTTTAATGTATTTACCTTTATTTGACAAGTTTAACATGAGCTGTTTTACAATGACCGTATTATGATGAAACGGAACAATTCCATTATCAAAACAGAATTTCTGATGTTTTATCATACGCCAATTATGGAAACAAACGGATTATAAAAGTTTTATATCATAGAATCGTTTTCTAACTGACTGATGCGTTTTAAACTACCCTAAAAATTTGATTTAACACACAACGTCCAATTTTGAGAGAGTCAGACATCCGTTCACAAGATTGCAAGATTTACACTGTTTATAATTAAATATTTCTGCACTTTATCCAAGTCTATTTTTAGTACAAGGGATATGGATACATGGTTTCATAAAAACAACGATAATTTTGTTTAAATTGAACTCTTTACAGTAAAAAACACTAAAGAATCATGATACATCAAAAAAATTGATTTGAAAAGATCTTTGATCGTTAATTAATCATTCAAAAATGTAAAAAATGATATGCTAGTCCTAAAATTAAATCATGAATCGTTGTTTTTACAGTTAAAATTAAAATATGATATATAAGATAAAAATTACCCGCTAAGTCAATTCTCCAATTTTAATTGATTGAGGCATGCGTTCTGAAGATTGCAAAAAATTTTACTATTTACAATTAAATATTTCTGGACTTGATCCAAGTCTGTTTTTAGTATAGGGAAGGGGATACACGATTTCATAAAAACTGTAATAATTTTGGTTAAATTGAATTTTTCACAGATAAAAAACGAATGATCATGAAATATAAATAGGATTGATTTGGAAAGATATTTGATCTTCAATTAATCATTCGAATATGTAAAAAATGATATGCTGGTCCAAAAATTCAACCAAAAATTGTTGTGTTAAAGTTTGAATAAAAAAATGATAAAATAAAGATATATATGACGTAATGTAGTTAATTCTTATAAATATAATTTTCTGTCAAAGAATACTGTAATAGTTTCGAATCAGTTAGGTACGGATTTCTCGTATTTTAAAATCCTGATCAATCACAAATACAAACCTATTAAATACTCGTGAGCCATACTTTTCCAACTGTGTTTCTCTCAACTTTTGTTTTATTATTCAATATTCTGATATTTATTATGGTCAAAATTTCTATAAATTTTATTCTTTTAGCTATAACTACATTTTTATTTTTGATTTGGTGAATACGCAGAACAATATTAAATAGCTTTTGTGAAAAAAACGGCATTATTGAAGAAAAATAGATGTTATGAAATAGCCCCAACTCTCAAACATGTGAATCATCGAGTTCCTTTTTATAATTTTTACTTTATTATTAATTGATCAGATGTATCTTCCTGCATTAGCTTTAGGATCATAAGATATTATTTTTCTCTGCATTCACTACAGCCCTGTTTTTCAGTAGGCAGCGCCCGACGATTTCTTGTCAATGTCTCCCTATCGGCTATAATGCTTCTTTTATAAAGCTATTTTTTGCATTATATTTAGGTAAAATGTGTATGTTATAACAAAAATATTTCTGTCGATAGAGGACATGAGCCGTCTGAAAACGATAGAAACTTCCTCGAAACATAATTTTTTTTAACAATAGTGTATTCATTAATTTTTTTACCACATGACTCATACACAAGCCATACAGAGTTTCAAGAAAAAACCAATATTCAAGATAATATTGGCATGCCATCGTTTTTAAAACTCTCTATAAATTGTATAGAATTGATCGCCAAATTTCATAGATTACTGATCTAATGTTATGACAGTAACTGGTATTAAAAAAATTTCAAAAAATTTAATTTAATTTGACATATTTATTCATATATTTAATTTTGAACCATTCGGTAATTTTGTTGAAGTAATATAAGGTTTTCTGATAGATTAAAAATTTCTTTGAAACCGGTTCAATAAATGTTTTATAAAAATAAATAATTGAATTAGTGGGATAATTACCCTTGTGTTATAAAATCTCTTTTTTTATGTAAATCTCAAAAATATGAAGTACACCAACAGTATAAAACTTCACGAACCTTTTATTTTCCATAAAATGGAAATATGTATGCTGACAAACGATAGAATTGGCTGTGGCACAAACAAGACGAGAAATTTTCTAGATTTTTTGTATAATTTTGGGTCTGAATTTGCAAAATATCACGAAGTATGTTACGAATCAACTATATTGTTAAGGATTCTATGTTCGATGCAGTTTCTGAATATTCTTGGGTCCTTTTTTAATAAAAATTTAATTCAAAAATCTAAGGGGAGATTGACATCGAAACATTGTTCAATTTGTTTTCACAACAGAATTATAGTTATTTTGAAAAACTCTGTCCAATAAACCATGTATAATTTTTTGCAATAAAAACAACTTTTCCTCGAATTCTGACTGATGGTACTATTTTGTAATTTTCGTTTTTACATAACTTGACTTGCGTAGAATACACGATGAAATCAAAATTAAATATTAGTTCATGCCTTAACCAAAGAAAGAAATTGACGAGTGTCTAATTTGTAATCTTTAGATATGGAATCGTATCTTCATTGCAGTAGGATGATAATTAATATAGTATAAAAAATTTAAAGTTAATTTTGAAATCAATGTACATAAAACCGATCATATTCAATTGCAAAATTTATATAAAGCCTTAATTACATCTCAAAATGAACTTAAATCAACATCTTCCTGTTATTATCAGTGAATTTAATGCGTTTTTAGTAAATTTTACCACTATTTTTTAAAACCCTTTCTAATTTTTCTGTTTTTTTCCAAATTTTGCCCCCCCTCCCCCGACGACAGAAAATCAAAAAAGATTTACTGCATTTGTTTGTAATTTTGTAAACTCTTAAAAACAACAAAAGAATCTTTAGTCTTAAAGACATTGACAAATAAAAGTTTAATATTCGTTAATTATTATGTTTTGGATGTGAGGCTAATTATTTTAAATAGATTGCAATGATTATTAAATAAATCGATAATACTTATCATAAAACGTATCCAATGTAATGCTAAAGATACAGATAACTGACTTTCGTCTTTTGAGACCAAGGAGCCATCGTGAAAATTATCTCTATATATTTTGATGATGGACATTTATTTCAGAATGAAATTATGCTAATTGTCCGGGTTAATCTATCTTATTAAAATTTTTCATTTCATTTTTAGGAATAGTAATATCATATGACACAGATTTTTCAGATGTTCATCTACATATTCCGCTTTTCAAATTTATTTAATAGAATGATTTGAGCGTGAAGAACTAATAAAGATAATGTTTCACAAGGAATGGTTCATTAACATTAGTTCGTAAATACGGTTTTTTATAGAGTTTAACTATTTGAATGGGAAGTTTGTATCTTGTATTGTCGATTAGTGTAAATCAAAAAACTTAATATTGTTTGAGGAAATGAGAGCTAAAATCTCAAGATGCACACATTATGCTTCATATGACTTTAAATGGTGTACTGAAACGTTTATTTAATGTATTACTCGTTGATACATTCACAGATTCACTATTAAGAAAGAAATATACCTCTCAAACTAACTTATTCAGTGAATGAATCAAATTACCTACCGATATTTATGACTTAATGTTTACAAATATGGCAAATTTCGAATTTTATTATTGAATGTAGTTAACAGCGATATCAGTATAAAAGAAGAATAATAAATGAAAAATAAATATTCTATATTATAATCAGCATTCATTTTATTAGCATGACATGTTTTTGTCATGTCTGGCGTGGATTCAGTTGGGTATTGTTCCGGCGACCCTTGAGGTTTTTATGAATTTTGACTGATATTGTCATGCACAAAATCAAGATGACAAAGACAGCCATTGTCGCACCAATCACTTTCAGTAATCTCCTATTAGCCTGATTATAAAACACATTACATCGATTCTGGTCATTAATAATGTATAGTTTGCCACATATCCACATGGATCAATTAATTCAGTTGTTTCAAGGTCAGTGTTTATTATTTTTTTTGCAATTTACATGTGTTTTCTTGGCGTTCAAATTCGATATACAGTTTATCAAAACGAAAAGTTAATAAACCTTGATTAATTTTAGACTCTTCAAATTTGATAGTAAAATCTTCGAATTCGTATTTAACTTCTTTCATCAATACGAATTCATGTCCAATAGAAAATTTATGTATTGCGTGAAAAGTATTCGAATCAACAGATATATGGCATTTTTTGACCCTAATCACCATATTTTCGTCAAAAAAATAACATTTTATCTCACACTCTGCCTTAAGATCGCCAGCTTTTTTGAAGAATATATAAAATTGAGAATTGCTTGAAGTAACATTTTTTATGACGGTTTGGCCATACGAGTCTAGAACATTTCTAAATTAGATGATAAAATACGTGCGACTCTTTATCATTACATAAAATTCCACCGTGACCTTGAAATTCATACTTGCAATGGATATATTGAATTTTCGACTGTTATCAATCCACAAAAAATGCATATGTACAGGCATTAAAATGCAGGAAAGAATGTGAAGTAACATCGATCGACAGATCCCTTAATCAAATTAGACAATCGTTTATATACTTGGTCATAATCCAAACCAACAAATATTCAAATCTAACACGACATTAGGATCATAAGATATTAATCAATGACAATAATATTCTTTAAATATATCGGATAATTGATCAAATGTATCATTTTATTAGGCAAATTTAAGAATGAATGAGAACATGACTCTTGGTAGAATCTATCAATTCAAATACTCTATCTTTCAAATATTATACAAATGGTAATATATAATAAGCAGATTTATCTGAAACCAACCTGAAAGATTATCCTGTATAATCTCATAATGACACGTAAATAATCGAAATGTACGAATGATCTGATTCTGACACTACACCGAAAGCAATCGATACAAGAATACCATTCCATAAAAGTCGTTGTTATTCGATCAAAGCATAGTTAAATCTGTTTATTTGTAATTCAATACTCAAACTGATTCTTCATATTTTAATTGATTCTAGAGTGCACTCGATAATTTTTAAATGTATTTCAGCATCACTTTGTTTACAAATAGGATCATCAAATTTTTTATCCATCTCGAATGACAATTAGGTTTCCAAATATTCATTTTCAAATATCGCCAGATGTTATCATTCGTTATCATCATATATCGATCGATGTTCCTGAAAATGAGGTGTTTATTTGATTCATCCCACAACATTTTTATAAATATAAACATATATATGACAAATAAAACTAAATCTATGCAAATTAACAGATTAGGGTCAATACTAGCTATTAATACCGAGGAATGAGCTCATAAACTATCTCTAAGATTTTTTGAATTGATTGATATTATCTGTTCTTTTAAAACTATAATACCAATACATTATTTTGCCACCATATTCTCAAAACTTTACAATCGAGGCCTATTTTTGATATTTCACTTATGATAAATATTCTTGAATAACGAATGCCATTAAATATACTGAGAGATGGTATAAATATTTACGAATATATACTAAAGTATATTTAACATATAGGTATATATTGATTGATTTGCCCTCTACTTTGAGTGTTTATTTATCTATTAAATAAATATACAATATTCAAGTTATAGTAGAGAGTAGCCACAATATTAAATATATTTAAAAATTATAAATGATGCTGTCCCTGATGTGAGAAGTAACCTTGTACTGATACTTTAGATCAAGGCGTATTAAACACATCTTTCGAATACTATCAACCTACAATTATGTGGATCGTTTGACAGTCCTATTTTTTTCGAATCAATATATGTTTTTATTTACGCTGTAGAAGACTAATATTTACCATTTATACACGCTTTCATGCGATATTTAGCACGCTACATTATCGTTCTTAGTAATAAAAATAGCTAGCTTTATCTGGAATGGATTTGGTTTTTTATTCAGTCTATTTTATCTTCTGATTTAAGGATTTCGATTTTTGTGTTTCGCTTCTCCTGTAGAGTCCATATGTTTTTATCGGGTTTTATTGAATATTAAATTTAACCTCGTGATTGTATGGTCTCTAGATTATGCAGTCAGGGATCAGGGTTATATGAACTTAGAAAGAACCATCGAAAAAGGGGGATAAAGCACTTCGCTAGTGTATTTTCCTGAAAATTTTATCGCCACCGTTGAAAATCTAAATTGTAGCAGAAATATCAACATATTCTTTTTTCCTCGCTCTTGTCTGTTGTTTCTCCATTTTAATCAATTGATGTATCTTTGAGAATTTATTGCTGAGATTCCTCGAATAGGAATGGATATCTTTGTAATTTGTGCCGAATTACTCATTTTGAATGAGATGTACAATAACAATCATTTCATTCCTGAATTTCGTAAATTATGGCAAGAATATCGTCGATTCATTCACCCCGCATCTAGAATAATCAAGAGACGTCCAGATGTGTATCCTAGTCACCGTGAAACTCTTCGACATATGAACGTAGAATCTCTTTGGTTCCGTTGAACCGTTCAACCATGCCGTTACCCATTAAATGGCGTGGAATATTCTAGTTTAAACGATGCCCGGTTGATGACAGATACTTTGAACGAGACTTGACTCGAATCGCGTACTTTGGTCTGAATAAATAGCTCCAAGCATTCCAAATTTCAATAGAATACAGAGATCTAGCCTGAATTTCGCTTTCTGCCATTTTATCATGCATAGGCTTAGCTTCCACTCAACAAGACAAATGATCCACATTGACAGATATATAACGATTCCGTTTCCTAGTTGATGGTAACGCACCCAAAAAGTCGATTTGCTAAGTTGCCTTAACTTACTTGAGGCGATTGGCTGCAAGTTGGCTCGGGCGAGTATAGTTTCTGTATTTGTATACATTTCATTTATCGCAGATGTAAATCCACCGTGATACATCGTTCGACAAACCAGGCAAAAAATCGCATAGGGAAATTAACTTTAGCATTTTGCTGTTTTCGAGATATGGTTAGGTGCTTACATGAAGTGGATCGAAAAACTCGCTGCTCAATTGGTCAGGTAGTACAGATACTATTCCTTCATGCCGTCTTATGAACAAAATACCTTCTTGAATAAGAAAATTTTTGATGGTCCTTCTCTCCCACTTTTTAACTCACTTGCTAATATTTCCAATAGATTGGTCCTCTGATTGTTATGTTGTTAGGTCTAGATCCGTAGAAAATGAAGTGGCGCACAACGGACTAGATAACTGATCAACGATTATATTGATTTTTGTTTTTATCTGATGTGTTAAGAATAAATATCGTGGATTTCAATCAACCAACGAGCTCTTCGTCGTCCTGAGGGTTTAATTGAAATGTTATTAGTCAGAGGATTGTGATCGTTGGGAATTTCGAATGATTTATACTAAAATTAATGGCGAAATTTCCTAACAGCCCACTCTAACTGCGAAAAATTCATTGTCAGTAACCGAGTGTTTGCTTTAGTAGGAAGATAGTTTTTGGCTTATAGAAATCAGTTTTATTCTATCCCCATAATAAATTGAGACAATACTGCGTCCACGGCGACGTCTGAAACTTCTGTGGTTAGTATGAGAGTCTCGTCGAGGTTCAGTATACACAAACTCGGTATCTGCTTCATTTGGTGAATGATTTCACCGAAAGATTGCTTGCAAATATTGTTACACAAACAAGTTGTTCTTTTCGATACATATTTTAGAGACGTTAAGTGATATTACAATAATTTTTAATAAGACTCGAGTATACGTTCAACGATCCTAAAATACTTTGCCACTCCTTTACGTAATATGCGAATTTTCTACTAAATGAGGCCCTCGATCTCGACGGGATCCGCTTCTATTTTATTTTCAGAGATAAAAAACAGAAGATACTTTATATGTGTGCATTCGATAGCGCATTTTGATTCCTTGAGATTAAGACCGTTCGATGAAAGTCTCTTAAGGACTTCGTTAACATGTAATTCAGACACGATTGAATCTGAATAAACGATAATATCGTCAAGATACAATTGGCAGTACGTCAGACTAAATATCATGTTATTCTTTAAACGTTGGAATGATGCGGGAGAGGTTCGTCACATAGAATTGTAATACAATAAACACGAATTGCCCAAACACCATGAGCATTCTCGAATTATGTTTTATTCATGTCTCACTCTCGCAAAAGGGTTTGAAGGTAGCCGTTTTTATAAGTCTAGTGTCGTAAAGTATTTGGTATTTTAGAGGCTGTCCAAGATTGAATAAATCAACGGAAAGAGATACTCGATACGTTTAGTTACCGAATTTAATTTGCTGAAATCAACAGATAATCTATGTCAACCATCATTCTATTTTACTAAAAGTGTTGATGTCGACCATGAAGTTTGCGATTTCTTGATAACTTTATTTTGCAGAGACTCGTGGATTTTTTTTAACTCGCTTTGAAGATGAAGTAAAATCCGATAAATTCGTAGTTTAGTTGGTGTATCCCCAGTTGTGTCTATCTGATCCTCGCATTAAAGGCTCTTCCTTAATAATTCTAATTCTTCGCGAACATTTTAGAGTTATTACAAAGAAGGTTAGTAAATCTGGTTATATCTTCTTTTGCACTTTCTGGGTTTATATTAATGTCGTCTATCCGAATGAAAGAAATCGATTTCTGCATATCAAGTATATCGCTTGCATATTATGTTTATTATCGCTTTAAGTTATTGAGAAAGTCGTGACCAATGATCAAATCCACTCAGAGGATATCAGTGACAATGAATGCCCAGTCAAAGAGGCGTCAGCTACCTTGACCGATAGCTCGACGCCACTTTTTCTAATACTTTAGCTCTAATGACGTTAAATATCAGAATGTAGTTACTCAATAATTATTGTGGTCTTAATGAAGAGTTAATGAGTAATACACAAGCACCATTATCTAAGAAACCTCTTAAACGACGATTGTAGTTTGCGATGGTAACATTGATCAAACAGTCGTTTATGTTTAGATGAATCAACCAAAAGTAGAACATTTTGACATTCCTTGTAAATCTACTGTTGTTATAATATTTTTGGCACAGTCTAAAGGAATTACCAGATTCCCCAAGAGGTAAATATTTAATCGATCCTCTACAATCAGATTGATAGTGGTTACTATCTCCGCATTTAGAGCAGACGAGCGGATTGCATGACAGTCTATTATATTGAGCCGTTTTAATAAAGGAGCAAAGTTCATCTATTCTGTTTGTTAATTCTAAAATCTGGATATCGAGAGTATTCTGAGATATTTTACTGTAGACAGCGCACGGCTACTCTGAACATTCTGCTTCAATACGCTATATAGGCCTAATAAATTTTCTTAACTCTCTATTTAGGCGTATCATTTGTTGGTCAATTGCCTTACGGAGACTGATGTCCGAGAAAAGGCGTATATTATATGAAATGTGCTCTGGTATGCACCTCAATAATCTCTTCAAAACTAGGAACTATATATCTGCTTTACCATGTTCTGGTCATTCTTTTGAGTGTAGATACGTGAGCTGGTCGACAAAATCGTTCACGTCAGCTCCAGGATTGAGCTTCACAAGATCGAAAGATTTATAACTAGAGTACATCTGATCAAGATTTGTATCCTCAAGTATGATAAAGGTTACGGTTTTCTTAAGGTTAGAAGATGATGATGGTGATTAATGTAGTCCGAACTTGCGATAAGCTTTCAAGTCTGTCCCCTTGAGAACGACTTGGAGGATCGAGGACTAATGGGCTTAATGCCAACATTTAGCGGATGCGATGATTTCGACATTGAACCACCACTTGTCCTCATCAGAAAAAATGCTGAGATATTCTGGCTCCAGATCTTCTGTTCTGATGATACCATGGTAGAAGTCTAATATTCATCGACTATATACGATACCATGCGATAGTAAGTGCGCTACAATCGCTCAAATTAAACTGAAAGCGTATGCAATACTCTTCCTTTTTAGTGTTTAACTTTAAAACATCGCGAGTTAAAATTAACTTGTTTTATAGATCTGAAAATGCTAAATATATTATCTTTTGTCTTTGTATGAGATACAATTGGTCTAGGCAATTCGGCACTTAAATAATATTAGATCAAATAAATATTCAGTTTCTCGACACAGCTATATCATTGAGTTTAATATCTCAGATATGACCGAATAGGTCCAATGTCTGTGTAGATCTTCTATGAATACCAGGCATATATTTTCTATTATGAATAATAACACACTAATAATATCTTAAACATTTTAAACTAAGCAATATTTTTTATATATTGTTTGTTTTATCTACAGCATTATCAATCACTTATACATATGATTACCATATCCGTAGTAATAATTAAAATAAATGACATTAGATGTTAAATCATATGTATATCGTTATATTAAACTTCGCTAAACAGTTGATAATATAAAAATCACTTACGACGTGCATGCGATAAAAATATACGACTCTACTAAAGACTTTACAAATTGATTCAAATTTTATAAACGTAAATATAGATTTCATGGATCTTAAATTCTTGGAATTATTAGTTTAATCTCAAAGACGAACAGTTATACTAACTGATTCATACTAATATCTTAACTACGTCTCACAATATCAAGATGCAATTGATTGTTTATAGGTCTAGATGATGCAAATTCGTATAAAAATAATCATTAAATAGTTGATACAACCACTCTTAGTCAAAACGCAAATACTGAACCAAATTTCCTAGATTTCACACTTACATATACATAAAGATTTATAAAAAATACGGACATTTAGACATCCAAATGGGTTTAACATGTGAAGAATACTTGCGGTGTAAGTTTAAGTATTTTCAGATCGGGGATGCTTGAAACAACAGGTCACTTGTCATGTATTTACGAAATATTCATAGACTCCATCGATATTCAACCAATATTTTACCTCACGAAAAGATAACGTATTTCTCCTTTTCCATTGATTTGCTCGAAACATGATGGACAACCCCTGAATTCTTATTGAATGATATGCCTTTAATCCCGATTTCATGTTATAAGCATCAGTGGATTTGTCTTTGCGTACACAATAACGTATATTAAACTGTAAACTTTAAATAGAATCTAAAAAATATTCCTTATTACACCTATATCGAACCAAATTGTTTATGCATGACTTTTAAATATCAAAGATTTCTAGTTTTTAAATGAAAACAATCTCTAAATGAATAAACATACTGTAAATTTATTGAAATATGTCAGTACATAAAAAAATCAAATGGAAATAATACAAATAATTATATTATGTATAGGCGGCATCATGAAAACTTTTTATTACATGCCGAGGCCTCTAGAATAAACGGCTGCAACAAAATTTATAATATATATTATTCGCTTAGTGATGAGTAGGAGAATATCCCACATACTGAGTATCTAATATATTCTGATACAAATAGTACATTTTTGTACTCGTTTGCAAAACAGTACAAAGATACGATATAATATTAGACGATGTCAATGTTCTGCGTGATATTATCACATAATATTGCACATCATAAACTTATTCATAATTTAGAAATCATATACTTACAGAGTTTTTAGTTAAAATTGATGTTTTTGCAATTCAAATCGGCTAACGATATATGTAAATATACATGTTACAAAATGAAAACTTAGAATATATTGGTTTCATTTTATTCCATTTTGTTATTTATGCATTTTCAAATTAAGTTTCACATGTAACGATACTAAACAAAACAGCCATACTTTGTGATGATTTCACGCATCGATGAAAGTGATGATCCCCAAAAAGCAAATGCGATGTGTATTAGTACCAAGCATCCAGTACTAAAGTAAATCTATCTGTATTGCGATGAACAGATACTGTGTTTGCTTACAAAGAAATACAAAGCTTGCAATTGCACGCAGAGAGCATTTAATGGTATTA
Source organism: Thelohanellus kitauei (assembly GCA_000827895.1). Classification (NCBI taxonomy): domain Eukaryota; kingdom Metazoa; phylum Cnidaria; class Myxozoa; order Bivalvulida; family Myxobolidae; genus Thelohanellus; species Thelohanellus kitauei. Next base: position 90,682 of record JWZT01005152.1, read on the forward strand.
TTAAAAGTTTTTTCAAAACATTGAGAAGAGTAATCGTATTAATATTTAATGGGTGTAATTTATTAGATATTCCACCATTTACAAGCTCACAGCAATCATAGACATTTTGGAGTTTAAAGGAAATAAAATATATCTTTTACCTTTCATGAATCCGATAGATAATATTTTTAGCAAAGTGAAAATGCTATGCACAGAGTTATACACAGGAAAGTGAGTCATGGTCATTCCCTACTTGACATATGGATAATGAACTACAACATGGGTTCTCAACCTAGGAGTCGCGACCCCCTGGGGGCTCGAATGACAATTTTTTGGGGGGTCCCCAATGAATTTTGAAAGTATGACATAATTCATTTATTCAAACGTATAAAATTGATCATTCAACTAACTTTTCATGCTGGTTTTAAGGATAGATATTAATCAATTGCATTTGAAATAAAGATATCGTTGCTAACATATCATTTGGTTTTTAAAAATCTTAATTGTTTCAGCATAAATATCTTAATATATTAATACTACATCCTGTTAAACGGGTGGGATATGGGTAGGTTTACGCCAATACAGGATCACAAATTCAAAAGGTATTAGTACATAGAGAGGAATATGAATTAAAATATTGTGAAGAAACGGAAGTTATAATCAAGATTATTTACG
>JWZT01005152.1:92292-107269 GCA_000827895.1 Thelohanellus kitauei
GCGGCTCAAAAATGGTTAAGAACCACTGAACTACAATATATGAGGGTTTCGATGATTATTAAGGCCACAATTATACCTCTGTTCATGTCGGTAACAAAAACCAATTAAAACAAAATTAAATCATATCGCTAATTTTTTTCATATTTCGATTTTATTTCTTGTTAAATTCTTCATCTCCAAAATTGAATGACAGAAAATTTTTAGTTTCAAAAACAGAAATTGAAACTTAAACTTATATTTTAGGAATTTGAGCTCATTTTTATGTCACTTTGAGTATAATATAAAGTTTCACAGATTTTGTAATTCAATTACTCTACAATCGCGCATAACAAGTCATTGGCAATTGAATTTTGCTATATATTTAATATTATGTTTCGGCATAATACGGTTGTTTAAAAATAGAGAAATTTAAAATTAGCTGGTTTAATATAAATATATTAAAATTTGAAAATATACAATTTCGATAAGGTTGTTTTTACATTTTAAAACATTGAATAAACTCGAAATTATTTTTTTATCACCGAATTCAACAACAACTCAATCCGATTAATTTGCGTATTCAAAACGGCTGTAAGTTATCAAAACAGCCTCTGCTGCTATAAACATGGCCGATATATTGACCAAAATATATATTGCGTCATGTCACATTAAGTAGTAACACTCTAAATAATGGCCATATCATAATCTCTGATATTAATAAATGCCACTTAATAGGACTTGCTTATTTCCTATAATTTCATTAATCTACATTTGTTAGAGTTTTAATGTATTTACATTTACTGCAGAGGTAGAACATGATGAGTTTTAAAATGATCAGATTATGACGAAATAGAAAAATTCAAATATCAAAATTGAATTTCTGATGTTTTATCATTTACGAATTATGGAGAAAAATAATTATAAAATTTTTATATCATAGAATCGTTTTCTGACTGATAGAGGAGTTTTATGTACCCTAAAATTTTGATAAAACACAAAAGACAACGTCCGATTTTCATCGAGTGAGGCATGCTTGATGAACATTGTAGGAAATATACTGTTTACAATTCCATATTTCTGAACTTTATCAAAGTCAATTTTTATTATAAGGGATATGGATACATGATTTCATAAAAACTATAATAATTTTGGTTAAATTAAACTTTTTCAAGAAAAAAAAATTAATCATGATGTATCAAAATAATTGATTTGGAAAGATCTTTGATCGTTAATTAATCATTCAAATATGTAAAAAATGATATGTAAGTCAAAAAAATCAAATCATAAATTGTTGTTTTTACAGTTGAAATTAAAATATGATAAACACAATATAAATGACGTAATAAATACATTCTTATAAATATAATTTACTGTCAAAAAAATTGAAATAGCTTCGAATCAGTGAGTTACGGATTTCTCGTATTTTAAATCTTGATCAATCCAAAATACAAACCCATTTAATACATGTGGGGCCGATCTTCAAAATTTTTTGCTCTAAACTTTAGTTCGATATTAGAGATTCAATATTCTGATATTTATTATCGTCAGAAATCGTATGTTATTGTTTTAGCTATAATTAAATTATAAATTTTGTATTTGGTGAATACGCAGAACAATATAAAAAAGCTTCGGTGAAAAAACACTGGAATTTGGTAGAAAACTAGATGTTATAAAATGTTCCTGATCTATCAAACATGTGAATCATTAATTTGATTTTTGCAATATTTATATCATTATTAGTTGATCATCTGTCGCATATATGATTCGCTTCAGGGTCATATGATAAAATTTTATCTGGATTCAATATTGTCCTGTTTTTAGGTCTTCGGCGTCTCCTCTATCATTTTGGACCCAGCCACACACCCGTAAGGTCGATAAACTTCCTTTAGGAACATATGTTTTACATCGAGAATCAGTAAAATGTGCACTTTATAATCCAAATATATATATCGAAATATGTAATGAAACATCCGAAAACGAAAGAAACGTTTTCGTTAACCTAGATTTCTACATTGTACATCAAAGTATTTGCCATTGTTTTACCATATGACTCATACACAAGCCATATTGAGTGGCAAAAATTAGCCAAGATTTAAGATAATATTTTTCTGACATAGTTTTTCAAATTCTACAATAATTGTATAGAATTGATGCGCTTTATATCATAGATTACAGATCTAATATTTTGACAGTAACTGGTATTCATAAATTGTCAAAAAATTGAATATAATTTGTCAAATATATTTATATATATATATTTTTCAAAAAGTCGGGAATTTTTATAGGTGATATATGATTTTTTGATATATTCAATAATCTATGCAACCGGACAATAAAAGTAATAACGAAAATAATTGAATTAGTCGAATAGTTACGTTTTTTTATAAAATATCTTTTGTTTTTAGGTCAATCTCAAAATTAATAAGTACACTAATGATGGAAAACTTCATAAACCATATTTCCAAAAAATCGAATGATGTATGCTAAAACAACGAGAGAATTGGTTGTGACTTAAATACGACGGAAAATGTATCTTCGTTATATTTTATAATTTTGTTATAAATTAACAAAATATCATACCTCTTGTGTTAAGAATCAACAATATTGTAGAGGATTCAATGTACGATAGGAGTCTGAAAATTCTCAATTCTGCATTAATCAAAATCGAAATTCCATACTCTCTGTTAGGATTTAGATTGAATTAGATTTTTCATTTGATTTTACAACCTTATTAGTTCTTTAGAAAACTCTATGAAACAAACCATGTCTCAGTTTCTCCCTGTCTGTATTCGGCAAAATAAATCAATTTTCCTTGATTTTTTGGAGGGAGTACGATTTCGTAATTTTCGTTTTTATATCACTTAACATGCGCAGAATATAAAATGAATTATAAAACTACATTTTACAAGCATTTAATAAAAGAAAGAAATAGCCGAGTGTCATTTATATGTTGTATATAGATATGGAATCGTATTTTCAGTACAGATCGATGAAATAAAATACAATATAGAAAATTAAAAAGTTAATTATTTAACAACAGTACATAAAACTGAGCATATTCATTTCAAAAGTTATATAAAGCATTAATTACAGCCTAAATACACTAAAATCTATACCTTCCAATTGTATGAGTAAAATTTATGTGTTTTAATTCATTTTACGACAAATTTTGAGTAACGTTGTCTTTTTTTCAATCATATGAAATTTTCTGTTTTTATCCAAATCTAGTCTCCCAAAGACTGAAAAATATACAGGATTCAATGTATTTGTTTGTCATTTCCTCACTCTTAGAAACAGCAAAATAATCTGTAGTCTAAAAACATTGACAAAAATAGATATTTATTCCCCTCAATTTTTTTTTGAATATTTGGCTACATTTATTAAATAGATTGCAATGATTATAATGTTAATCAATAGACCCTATAATTTAAATTATCCGGTGCCGTGTATAAGGTACACACCACTCACTTTAATTTATATTTTTGACATATAATCCTTCATAAACATCATCACGATATATTTTGATGATTGACATTTGCTTAAGAAAAAAATTCTCCGCATTATCAGCCTTATTTACATTTAAAAAAATATCTTCTGTTTAGAGGCTTATTATCTAATATAATACAAGAGATAATAAGATTAAGAATTAACAGATGTTTCACTATGAATTCCTGTTTTGAAATTTAGTTCGACAAATGAGTTAAGCGGTAAGAACTAATAAATTTAAAGTTAAACAAAGAATGGTTCATTAACACTAGTTTCTCTGTATCATTTTTCATAGAGTCAAACGATTGATAATGGGAGCCGCGTGTAATCAATTCTCGATCAGGATAAATCAGATAACTCAATACTGTTTTGAGAGAGTTAGGTAACAAATCTGAACAGGCACACAATAAGCTTCATATGACATATAATAATGTGACGAATAAAGTTAATCCTATGTATCATTACACGATTCATGAACCCAGTCATCTGCACAAAAGAAAAATATATGTAAAACTATGTTATACATGGAATGAATTAAATTATTTACTGATATTTATTAAGAATATTTAAAAATATGCCAAAAATCGAATTTATTATTAAATGTAGTTAACAGCAAAATCCATACAAAAAGAAGATTAAATGAAAAATAAATATTGTATATTTAAATCAGCATTCATTTTATAAGCATGACATTTGTTTGTCACTTCTTGCATCGATTAAGTGGCGTATTGTTCCTGCGACCCTTGACTTTTGGATATATTTTGACTGAGATAATCACGCACAAAACAAATATCATAAACAAAGCCACTGGAGCACCAGTTACTTTCAGTAAGAAAATATTATTAGCCTGATTAAAAAACACATTACATCAGTTATGGCAAATGATCGATCATAGTTTACCACATATCCACACGGATCAATTAATTCATTTGTTTCAAGTTCAGAGTGTATTGACTTTGATTCCAATTTACATGTATTTTCTTGGCGTTCAAATACGATATATAGTTTATTAAAAAGAACCCTTAAGGGACCTTCTTGAATTTTAGACACTTTAAAAATGATATCACGATTTTCGAATTCGTATTTAACATCCTTCATCAATACGAATTCATATCCAATAGAAAATTGAAGGGTATTTTTTTGAAAAATATCTGAATAAGCAGATATATTGCATTGATTGACCGTAATAACCATTTTATCGTAAAAATAATGGCATTTTATCTCACACAGAACTCCTGGATTGTCAATTTTTTTAAATAATATATAAAATTGCGAATTGCTTGAATTAACATTTTCTATGACGGATTGATCATATATTTCTAAACCATTTAAATTAGCTGATAAAATACGAGGAATCGATTATGTATATTCCAATGTGAACCGTAACTGTAAAAATAATACCTGGAATGGATATATTGAATTTTCGGCTGGGAGTATTCATCCTATAATCCATAGACACAGGAATTATAAAACAGGAAAGAATGTGAAGTAACATCGATTTACAGATCCCGTAATTAAATTGGATAATCCTTTATATACATTGACATAATACAAACCAACAAATATGCAAATGTAATACGATATTTGGATAATAAGATATTTATGAATCAAAATATTACTTGTTAAACAAATCGGATAATTGATAAAATTTATCCTTTATTTTAGGCAAATTTACGAATGAATATTGACCGGACTCCTGATCGATTCTATCTATTCAAATACACTATGTGGCAAATATTTCAAAAAATGGTAATATATAATAAATAGATATATCTAAAATAAATAAACCGGAAATAATATAGTGATTCAGGTCTTCAAAACTCGTAAAGATTCGATATTTACGAATGATCTATATCTGACTTTACACCGAAAAAAAGTCAATTAAATATAGTCATTTAATACAAATCATTTGATATTTGATAAAAGCATAGTTAAATCGATAGATTTGTAATTCAATACTCAAACTGATTCTTCGTAGTTTATTTGATTCTAGAGCGCATTCGATCAATTAAACATGCATTTCAGCATCTTGTCTTTATATATAGAATGATCGAATTTTTTAATCCACCTCGAATGAAAATTATGTTTCCAAATATTCATTTTCATATCGTCAGATGTTATCATTCGTTATCGTCATATATCGATCGATATTCCTATTGAATAAGAGTTTATTTGAATATACCATACTATTTTTATAAATACCAACAACATCCGGTACAAATAAACCTAAAATCTATTTAAATAACAGATATCTGTCAATACTAGGTAATAATCTCGAGGTATAAGCATATATAAATATTTAAGATTTTTCAAAAACATTGATTATATCAGTTATTTGTAAAACTTTAATATTAATACAATATTTTAGGGGCATACTATTAAAAACATACAATCGAGCCATAATTTGGATATTTGACAAATGATTAATATTCCCCAATAAAAAATGCCAGTAAATTATACTGTGAGAAGGGATCAATATTTATGAATATATACTAAAGTATATTTAACATATAGGTATATATTGATTTATTTGCCGCCTAATTATATTCATAATTTATGTATTCAATATATGTACAATATTCTAGCTACACAAGACCGAAGAAACAACCTCAAATACATCTTTGAAATTTTAAATATGCTGTCCCGGATGCGTGAAGTAACATTCTACTAATACTTTTCAATCACGGCGTATAAAGCAAATCTTTAGAATATATATAACTAACAATCTTTTTGATCGCTTGACAGTCATATGTTTATCTAAACAAAATATGTTTTGATTAACGATATAGAAGATTAATGTCTACCGACTATACACGATGTAATGAGATAGCTAGTAGGCTACATTATCCTCATTCGTAATAAGCAGTCCCCACTTTATTTGGAATGGCTTTTTTTCTACACTTTATTTAATCTTTTGATTTCCAGATTGCGATTGTTGTGTTTAGGTTCACCTGTAGTGCCCATTTTTTTTAAAAGCAGATTGTAGTTAACCTTGAATTTAACGTGCTGATTATTTGGTCTGTAGATTATGCAGTCTGAGTACAGGGTTTTATAAACATACAACGGACCGTCGGATGATGGACATAAATCACTTCGCTGCTATATTTTCATGAAAACAATGTATCAATTACCCTGAAAATCTAACTGGTAGCAGAAATATCAAAATATCATTTTTGACTCGCTCTTACCTGGTCAGGCCCCTTTTTGATCAATCAAAGTACCATTGAGAATATATTTCTGAGATTCTTCGCAAAAGAATGGATGTTTTTGTAATTTGTTCGGAATTCCTCTCTGTGAATTGATGCACACAAACATTCATTTTTTCCAGAAAAACTTAAAATGGAAAAATTTCGTATATTCATTCACTGTGCATCCTCGACTCATCAAACAGAGGTCTAGATGTGTATCTCAGTCATCGTGAAACTCTCTGGCATATGAACGTAGCATCTATTTGATGAATCGGTGGAAAATTTCAACCATGCCGTTACCCATAGGATGGTATGAGGTGGATCTAGTTTTAGCGATGGGAAGTTGGTGACAGACTGTTTGAAATACATTGAATCGAATTGCGTATCTTTGTCTGAATGAATAGCTTCGGGGATTCGAATATCGATATCTTACACGAGATCTCAGCTCAACTGCGCTTTCCGTTGTTTGATCATACATACACTTAGCTTCTATCCTACGAGAGAAATGATCCACGATTCCAGTATATAATGATTCCCTTTGCCTGTTGTTGGTAAAGTACTAAAAATTCGATTTGCCATGTAGCGAATAACTTACTTAATTCCATTGGTTGCAAGTTGGCTCGGTAGAATATAGTTTCTGTAGTTGTTTACATTGCATTTTTAGCACAAAGACATCAACTGTGATACATCGTTTGACATACTAGGCTAATATGGAATACCGTGAAATTAACTCCAGTGGTTTTCTTATTCCTAGATGTGATAATGCGCTTCGATGAAGAAAATCGAAGAAGTATCGCTGCAAGTGGTTAGGAAGTAGGGGTTTTATTCCTTGACTCACTGATTTGAACAAAATACCGTCTTGAATAAGAAAAATTTTGAATATTCCACTCTCCGAATTTTTAAAACACTCCATATTTTTCCAATCTATTGGTCATTCGATTGTTCTGCTGTAAGGTCTAGATCCATAAACAAGGATGTGGCGCAAAAATAACGAGATAACGCATCAGCGATTAGATTGTATTTTCCCTTAATGTGATATATTGAAAAATAATACTCCTAGAGTTCCAACAACCAACGAGCTCTTCGTCCTCCTGGATGCTTAATTGAAATTATATTAGCCAGAGGATGGTGATCGGTATGAATTTCAAATGATTTCACATCTAAAATAATGTCGAAATTTCCTAACAGCTCATATAATAGCGAAAAATTCCTTGTCAGTATCCGAGTATTATTTTTTAGCATAAAGATAATTTTTAGCTGTGTAAGCAAACAATGATTCATATCCCCTTAATAACTTTAAAAAGTACTTCGCACACTGAGACGTCTGCGGCGTCTGTGGTTAGTAATAAAGCCTTGTAGAGGTTCTGCATATCCAAACTGGGTATGTGCTTCGATTGGTTAATGATTTTACGGAACGATTGCGCGCCACTATTATCCAACAACCAAGTTGAGATTTTCGAGAGGTGAAGTGATATCAGAGATATTTTAATTTATCTTGAGTAGACGTTGCACGATGTTAAAAACTTTTCCACTCCTTTACGTTCGATGTGATTTTCTACTGAATCAGGCCCTCGATCTAGACGGGATCCGCTTCTATTTTATTCTCAGAGATGAAAAATCTAAGATATTTTATTTGAGTTAAGGCAAAAGCGCATTGTGATATCTAGAGTTTAAGCCTGTTCTCTCAAAGCCTTTTGAGAAATTCGTTAACATGTTCAAAATGAGACTCGATTGGATCTGAATAAACGATAATATCGTTAAGATAACATTTACAATACGTCAGATCCAGTAACTCATTTTTCATTTAAAGTTAGAATATTTCGGGAGCGTTCGCCATACCGAATAGGAATACATCCAACTCGAATTGCCCTAAACCTGGAGTATAGTTGAATGCGGTTTTATGCTTGTCACACTCGCAAAAGAATTCGCCATGCGCCGTTGTGTAAGTCTAGTGTAGTAAGACTATTAGCCATTTGAGAGGGTGTGCAAGATTTAAACGATCAATTGAATAAGATACTAATCGCGGTAATTTACCGAATTTAATTTTCTGAAATCACAAAACATCTATGTGAGCCATCATTGTTTTTTACTAAATGTGTTGTTGTCGACCTTGATCTTTGCGATTACTTCATAACTATATCTTTCAATATCTCATGGATTTGTTTTTCTAGCTCGCTTCGAACATGAATTGCAACAAGATAAGAACGTAGTTGGATTGGTTTAGCACCTATTGTCTCTGTCAGATCGCAACATTTTGTTACTCTTACTATTCTTCGCGAATACTCAAGATTTTTCAAAAAAAGGTTAGTAAATCTGGTTCGATCTTCTGTTTAATGTTCGGGGTTGATTTAACAGTCGTTTATCAGAATTGAAGAAATCTATATGTGCATATAAAGTATATCGCTTTAATTAATGTTTATGATCGCTTTGAATCATTGAGAATACCGTGACCGATGATTAAATCAATGAAGAAGTTATTGATGATAATGAATGTACAGTCACAAGAGGCTCTCTCAACCTTGACCGAGAGCTCGACGACTCCTTTGTATACTATTCAAGGTTGCATGGCGTTAAAGAGGGCTATGTAGTCCTTCAATATATTTTGTGGTACTAATGAGGAGTTAACGAGTGATACACAAGAATCAGTATCTAAGAAACCTCTTAAATGACGATTATAGTTGGCGATGATTACATCGATCAAACATTCATTAAAGTGGAGATGAAAAACGACAAGTAGAACATTTTGACTTTCATAGTAAATCTACTGTTGTTATAATTATTTTTAGGCATATTCTACTTGAATGATTAGATTCCCCAGAATTGAAACATTTTATAGGTCCACTACAATCAGATGTATTGTAGTTCATACATCCACATTTAGAACAACGAGCAGGATCGTCTATTTTATTGAGACTTTCTACGGAAACGCACTGATGCATTTGGAACACCTCCTAGACGTTAGCAAACATTAATTATATCGAGCAATTTTTAACCAAGGAGGAACGGGCCTCTATTCGCTTTGTTAATTCTTTGACCTGGATTCGGAGAGTATTCTGATATTTTTTAGGTAGGACAGCGCTCACCTCTTCTAAAGACTGTGATTCGATAGGCAACAGGAGCATATTAAATTTTCATGGCTCTCTGTTCAGGAATATATATGATTTATCAATTACCTGACGGAGACTTAGATCCTAGAAAAGGAAAATATTTGATCAAATGGGCTCTTGTATGCACCGCAAGTATCTCTGACACAAGAATTATTCGAGATCTGCTTTACCAAGTTCGGGCCGTTCTTATGATTGTATTAACTTAAACTCGTCGACAAAATCGTTCAAGGCACTCCAGGATCCTGTTGCAGAAGTTCGAACGACCTTTAACTCGAAGACATCAGATCCGAACTGGTCTCCTCACATATGATGATAGCTACGGTTTTCCTAAGTGTAGAAGATGATGATAGGGATTGATGCAATCCTGACTTGCGATAAGCCTGCAAGACAGTCTCCTTGAGAAAGACTGGGATGATCGGTGACTAATAGGCTTCATTCAAACATTTAGCGGATGCGATGTTTTCCCATATGATCAGAAACTCGTCACCATCAGCATAACTGCTTTAAAATTCTGGTTTTGATCTTTTGCTGCAGATAGCCTTGCATAAGAGACTAATATCTACCGACTATAAACGATGTCATCTATAGTGAATATTCGACAAACGCTTAATTAATACTGAAAGTTCACGCAACACTCTTCTTTTTGGCTGTAAACTTAAAAACATCGCGAATTAAATTATACTTGTTTCAAAATTTTGAACACTAAATGTATTTTATTTATACTTTTTTTGTTCGATCAAATTGATTTAGGTTATTCATCAATAATATAATATTACAACAAACAAATAATTACGTTCTATAAATTGTTATATCATTCAGTTCTATGCCTAAAATACGACCGAATAGGTCTTATGTCTATCTAGATCTCGATGAGTACCTGAGATAATTTTCGGTTTTGAAAAATAACACCTAAATAATTTCTTAAACATTCAAAGTTTAAGTAATATATTTTAGATATTGTTTTGTTTTATTCACACCATTATGAATCACTTATACATATGATTGCAATACACGTAGTAATAAACATTAATATTTGACACTCTATGTTAAATCGTCTATATATCCCTGTAAAAACTTTGCTAAACAGATTAAAAATTAAAAATAACATACAGTTTGGTTATGATAAATATATACCAGTCTATTAAGAATTAACGAAGTAATCAAATTAAATTAAAGGTAAATATATATTTCATGGATTTTTTTATTTATGGAATTAATAGTTTAATCTCAATCATGAAGATGTATATTAACTGATTGAGAGTAGTATCTTAATTACGTCTAACTACGTCAAGATAGAATTAATTGGTGTAGGTATATATTATTCCAATTTGTATAAAATGATCATTGACAGATCGATACATCTAATATTTAATATATACCCAAATTATTTATACGAAATTCCATCGGCGGAACATATTCATAGTTTTTTAAATTTTATTGTTAACTAATCACATCAACACATCTTAATATATTTCATATGGTGAGAATTCTTGCGGTGTACCTTTAGTATTAGAAGATCTAGGATGATTTATCCAGAGTCATTTAAATATAATATCTATACATAAACTCCATCGAGATACAGCCAATATTTTACTTCGTTCAGAGGTAATTGTATTTTAAAATCTCCCATTGATTTTCTCGAAAACTGTGTGAGAAACGTCTGCAGTATTACAGAATGATTAGTGTTTAAATCATGATTTCATTATATAATCATGAGTAGATTTCTGTTTGAGTACACTATTACGGATCTATAATCGTAAAGTTTAAAGTCAATACCAAAAATTATTCCTAATGACACATATATTTAACAAATGTTTTTTTTTCCTGAATTTTAAATATGATAAAATTTCCTTCTTTAAATGATAAAATATATTTAATTGAATAAATTTGATGTTAATCTATTGAGATTTGTCAGATACATAAAAAAAATTCTAATTTAAATTATACATATAACGATATTATATAAAGGTGGTCTCATGTCAGCTTTATATCATACGCCGATATCTAGAGAATAAATGCCTAAAATATAATTAAAAAATGTATTATTCGCTTTATGATGAGTAGGACAATATCCAACATATGATGTATGTAATACAATCTGACTCAGATTATACATTTTATACTTTATTAAGCAACAGTACAATGAAACGATAAAATATTAGAACATGTCTCTGTTCCTCATTAGATTATGAGATAGTACTGAACCCCATACACTGACAGAGTTTTGTGTTCAAATTGATGTTTTTGCAATTCAAATCGGCTAAAGAAATATTTATATAACAATGCTGAAAAACGAAAACAAATAAATTCGTTTAATTTTATGTTATTTTGTTATTTATGCATTTTGTAATAAAGTTTCTCATGTAAGTATATTAAACAAAATAGCCATACTTTATAATGATTTCACGCATAGATGAAAGTTACGATCCCCAATAGGCCCACGCGATGTTTATGAGTACCAAGCGTCCAGTTTTAGAAAACATTTGTTTGTTATTTGATGAACAGATACAGAGTAGTTTACAAAAAAAAACCGTAGCATTACTCGCAGGAAGTGGTTTTAGGTATAGTGAATAAGTTTTTCAAATCAGGGCATAATGATATCTTATGAATGTTTAAAGAGTTTAATTAATTAGATATTGCAGATATACAGGCTAACCTCAATCATAGACATTGTTTACTGTAAAGGCCATAAAAGAAAAAGGTTACATTTCCTGAAACCTATAGATAACATTTTTTTAAAGTGATAATGCGACACAGATTTATTAACAGAAAAATGAGTCACCATAATTTCACTACTTGACATATGGAAAAACAATTAAAATGTACGACGGTTGCCATGGTTATTAAAGCTACAAGAATACCTATTTTAACATGTCCATAACATACCCAAATTAAACAAAATTAAATAATATCGTTAGTTTTTGTTCATAAATTATTCATCTCAAAAATTGAATGACAAAATATTTAGTGGCAAAAACTGAAATTTAAACTATTACCTTGTATTTTAAGAAATACAGCTAATTTTCATCACAATTTCAAAATAACAGAAAGTGTAATAAATTTTATTATTCAATTACTCAACAATCGCGCATGACAAAACATCCGCAATTGAATTTTGCTAGATAGAATATTCTTTTTGGGAAATATAGGGTCGTTTTAAAAAATAGAGAAATTTTAACTTAGCTCGTTAAACATTAATTTATTAAAATTTGAAAACATACAATTTCGATAAGGTTGTTATATATTTGAAAACATAGAAATACTCGAAATTCAATTTTTATCACCGAATTAAATAACAACTGAATCCTATTAATTAGTGTTTTTAAATTGTAAAGAGTTGTGAAAACAGTCTCTCCGGCTTCAAACTACTCGGATATAATATCTAAAATAAACATAGAGTCATGTCATATTTAGCAGGAACGCAGTTAATAAATGGGACATGATGACTTGAGATATTGATCAATAACTCTTAAAAAGACTTCTCATTTTCTAAAATTTCCTTAATCTACATTTGTTAGAGTTTATATATATTTACATTTACTCGAGAGGGTATACCGGGTCTGTTTTAAAATGAGAGGATTATGACGAAACAGAATAATTCTTGATTATCAAAATTGAATATATGATATTTTATCATACGCGAATTATAGAAAAAACGAATTATAAAAGTTTAATATCATATAATATCGTTTTATGACTGAATAAAACGTTTTAACTAACCAAAAAAGTTGATATAACACAAAAGACCACGTCCAATTTTGAGCGATTGTGTCATGTGCTGTGAAGATTGCAAGAATTATACTGCTTTCCATTAAGTATTTCTGCACTTTATCAAAGTCCATTTTTAGTATCAGTATAGGGATACATGATTTCAAAACTATGATAATTTTGGTAAAAGTGAATTTTTTTGAGAAAAAAAACTGATAATGATATATCAAAACAATTGATTTGGAAAGATATTTGATCGTTAATTAATCATTCAAATATGTAATAAATGATATGATTATCCAAATATTATATCGAAAATTAATGTTTTTACATTTAAAATTAAAATATGATATAAAAAGATAAAAATGACGTATTAAAGTCAAATTCTTTTAAATATAATTTACTGTCAAAGAACACAGCAATAGTTTCGAATCAGTTATGTGCGGGTTTCTGGTGTTTAAAATCCTGATTAATCATAACTACGAACCAATTGACTACTTGTGAGCCAGACTCTTCTAACTGTTTTTCTCTAAATTTATTGTTCCATATTCAATATTCTTATATTTATTATAGTCCACACTTCTAAACATGTTATTCTTTTATCTATAATTATATTTTAATTTTTGATATGGTGATTACGCGGAACAGTATAAAATAGCTTCGGTCCGAAACAGCTGGAATATGGAAGAAAACTAGATGTTATGAAATATTGCCGAACTATCAAACATGTGAATCATTGACTCCTTTATATATTTATTACATTATGGTTAATGAATCATCTAAAGCTCCCTGGATTCGCTTCAGGATCATACGATATAAATATTTCTCTGGATTCACTACTAACCTGTTTTTCAGTGTTATCATTCGCCCATCATTTCGAATCCAGTGACCCGCATGGGGATAACGCTTGCTTTATTAACCTATGTTTTACATCGAGTACGTAAAATGTGAACTTTATAATCCAAATATATCCGTCGAAATATGTTGAAGCATCCGAAACAGAGAGAACCGTTAACCTTTAACCAGGATTTCGTTTTTTAACATCAGAGTATTCGTCATATATTTTACCATGTGACTAATACACAAGCCATATAGAAGAACATGAAACAGCGAAATGTTAAGAAAATACTGGCATGCCATCGTGTATGAAATTCTACAAAAGTTGCATATAATTGATGGGTCTTATTTCCTAGATTTCTGATCTAATGTTATGACAGTAACTGGTATTTAATAATTGTCAAAAAATTCCATTGTATTTATATATCGATTTTTATATTCACAATTCGGTAATTTTGTTTAAGTGATATAGGATTCTTCGATATAATAAATAATCTTGGCAACCTATTCAATAAACGTTGCAACAAAATAAAAATTTGAATTCGTACGACAATTACCGTTGTTTTATAAAATTTCAGATTTTTAGCGTCAATCTCATAATTATTAAGTATACCGTGAGTGCAAAATTTCACCAACCACATTTTCCATAAAATCGAATGAAGTTTGATAAAA
>JWZT01005152.1:121348-137362 GCA_000827895.1 Thelohanellus kitauei
TATTTGAGTTCGTTTATAAAAAATTAAACAATAATTCAAATTCTATATCTCATAACTATACAGAAAATATACGATCAAAACGACAAAATAATACTAATGATAACCACATATAATCGAAAACGAAATTGTTGAATATGGTTAAGACGCCTTTATATTAAACCACATCTTTTTAAATAAACGAATACTTTCAAAACTTGTTAAAATTGATCAAAATTCTGTTACATCGGATAACTTATGATCGTATAGAATTTAAATAATAAAATTTGTCTGATAATTTTTCTACAATTTTTGTCATAGAATTTAAGGATGTTGTCGACAAACTTTTTAATTAAAAACCAACTAAATGATAAGAATGAAAAATAATTTGATTTTGTATATTGGATGAAATATATCCTATCATATTTTATCAGAAAAATGATGGTCATAATTGAGTAGCTCTATTATATAAAAAAAGTTTTTCAATTTTTAAACGGAAGAAGTTCTAGCAAATTTGTCCAAAAGTTTACTTTTTAACTCAATTTAGAATCTAAAACTTCTACAACATTCGACAGAAATAATGATATCGAATCTCAGTATGCAATATCGTTAATTGTTAATTTTAGATCAATAATTACATCTCTGTCCATATAAAAATTTTTTAAAAATACATCGGTTTAATTTGATAAAACGATCCTAAAACCCACAAATAGATAATACATATTTAAAAATTATATATCATGAAAATTGTCCGAAACTAAATCAGTGGTTTTAACATTAGTAATCGCAAACAAATAACTAGGTAATAGAATGGTACTGTTACATATTTATACGTATACCTTCAGAGTTTAAATGTAATTCTACAAATATCCACTTTTAAAACTGAACGAGTAAATAAGATCTTAATTTTTCATAGTTTACTTACTTGTGTATGCGATCTAAAAGTTGGTTTGTAAAGCCAAATTTATTATTTATTATATTGACTAGAATAAAAGGATAAAATATATAATTTTTTGTGTCAATATGATCAGGATATCTAGGAGCCAGTGGTACATAATAATTTTAACTCCAATTCGGTCGTCAGATTTATTCTATTAAATGAAGACATTTCGTAATTTGGTTTTGTCAAGAATCGATATGAGATTCGCGTATTAGATAATTAGTAATATTCGAATAGATATATGAGAGAAACTAAATTTGTCATAAAGGGTTTATGCACAAATTTTTAAGTCGAGCTGATGTTTAATAATACATATTTTAACCAAAGCTACTATTTTCTGGTATCATCGACATCGTCATTAGCTAAAACAATGTATGCCTTTAATTCTGAAAAAGATAAATATATATACACTGGTGATATCAAATATATTTTTTCCATAATCGAAAATTTATGACACATCTTATGCCAAAAAATTATGAGATATTATGTTGTTTACTGATTTAGTTCGTTCTCAATACAATACAAGATATATCTAGTGTCGAGTTTAGTGTCTAAACATTCTATACACCGTTTTATACCTTACAAAACATGAAAAAATACATTATGAAATTCCTTCATTTAATGTACATTTTAACCATCATACTTTTTATCCAAATTTTCATAGGTTCCTTAAATCATATGAACAATAAAGAAATGATATTTTTTATTTGTATATTGATATTTGTTACTGACTAAACTATTATCCTTCGGGTATTTCTGACTTACCTCTATATACATTCAAATATTCTTTCTTGTATATGTTTAAAATTAAAATTTATTAAGATTTTAGTTAATAGAGTATAAAGAATATACCTGAAGATTCAAGATGCTAAAATGCACAGTTTTTTCATGATATTAGACTGAATGTGAACAAAAGATTTTTTTTTAAATTTATCATGTATTTTAATAAAATAACATTCGTAGAATGTCATTATCAGAAATTCGGAAATGGGGTTCTAGAAATGCTATGTAGCGAAAACATATATTATTCACAAACATAACCACTAGGTTCGATGGTTGTAGAAAAAGAGGAGAACTCCTATCTGGGCATGCTCATAACATTAATCAACTTCCGTAACCATAAATTGAAACAACATCTATTTCACCTATTCGAAATATATTTAGTTCATTAATCAGACCATCACCGTGTCTGGAATTGGCTATTATTTTTCTCGATTTAGCAAGCAGCTTTTTTGTGAACATATACGATCTCTTCTCTGTGATGGTAGGTTTTGCTGACTTATATTAGAATTTTTAATTTTTAATGAAATAAATTGATTCAAAATTAAGAGAAGATCACTAAATAATTGATTCTATATTACATTTATTCATCCCTGAAATATTTTTTAGCAAAAAAATTTGAATTCGATCAACTTCTACTAAATTAAATAATTGTTTGCAAATGGTGTATCTATACGAAAAAAAAAATTTTTTTTCTGATAAAAGCTTAACGAATACGTGATAAATTATTCATCTCTTTATGACAAAGAAGGTCCCTAGCTTCATTCGATCTATTCGCTCATTGGCTTATATTGTGAAAGCTGCTGGTCAGAAATTATCAATGAATGATGTTAGTTTGCCTAAAAAGATTGTTTGTAATATTTTGAACAATCCATGATTTTTTTCCTGTCAAAAGCTTCATATCTATTTGAATATATTATTGGCTGATCAGATATTATATGATGGACAAAACATCACTGATTTGAGAAATTTGCAGAGTTAATCTTAATTTTGATTGCAAAAAATCGGTATAGGGACAATATATATGTTACTCGTTTTGTAATTTTTTAATTAAATGAATGATCTAAAAGAATACGAGTAAAGAATTAGAAATTAATAAATTTAATTAAAGTAAGGCAATTCAATATATCCTTAGTTATATGTTAATATTTTAACTTTTTAAATAATAATTTATAAAACTAAATAATGCATTTGTAAAGCGTATGTCAGCGAGAAAACACGCTTCCTAATCACTGTTCTTAATTAATTATTGGTTATGAAATGAAACCATCAGAAGTTTTAATTGCCAGATCTTAAAAAAATAGTAATAATCGAGTATGAATTATGTTTTCATATATTCAAAAATAGATTGACATGATATACCGTATTTTCCAGTGTATTTGGTGAACCTTTATATCTACTTCACCACCTCAACCTTTAACAACATTTTATGATGTATCTGTATAACCCGTATCGTTCAATTTCTTGGAAAAATATTGTGTTCATACAAGAAATGCGTTAAACGTTAAATATTCGTGTATGAGCCTCACCGTTGTATGGGCCCTATGGTTCAAATCTAGGGAAAAAAGGCTCAGCTAATAAATCAGAAAATATGTTAATCGAAGCAGCTGCTGATTTTCTACATCAAGCTTTCACATTTGATTTTGCGTAATGATTTAACTGGTATTGAATCAAGCACGATCGCCGTTAATGAATAATTAGCTTGTTTTATTCATATATAAAAATCTCACCTAATTTATACATTATAGAATATATGGATGAACGGCTGGAGCCTATACCAACATTACGAAATGTTTTGAAACAAAAGATTAGAAAGAGATAAAAGGTTGATACATTCATCCATTAAATTAGAGAAATTATACTCCTAATCATTAAAACAATTGGATTATAATGAAATCTCTTTTTTAGTATTATCAGATTATCATTTGAAAAGATTTCATAAAAAACGATGACGTGTTTGAAAAAATTGAATTTGTTACAAATCAACAACTATTTGATCTTGATTTATGATGATAAATGTTTCGAAAAAGCTCTAACTGTTTAATCCATTGCTCAATGATTTCTGAATGAATATGATAAGCAAAAAATTTGTCATAAATTATTTGCATATATGTTAAATTAATATAAGCTATAAGCATATTCAGGCATTTGATCACATTTTCAGATTTTTTTGTTGCGGAAGAACCTGGAACATATGCTGGTCTTTTTATGTATTATCACCGATATTATTACAACAATAATCAATACTACCAGCGTAAGCCATAATCCTTTCAGTCTATCAATTTTTCCCTGATTTAAAATAAAAGTGTCTTACAAAAATATCAAGACTTTTCCAGCGATACCCATCCCGATATTGACAAGGGTCCAATATTCCAGTGTTTTCGTAGTAAGTGTTCATTTCATCATTTGATAATTTACAAATTTGGTCGTATGTTTCCAATTCTATCGATACGTTAATAAATATTAACCACATTTGTTCTTTGATGCCTTTATAATTATTTATAAAAATATCCCAGTTATTAAATTGATATTTGATTTTTTTTGAATAGTAATTCGTGACCAAAAGATTTGTTAAGGGTCATATTGTCCTTAAGATTGAAAATACACATCTTGCATTCACTGAACATTAATGCGGTCACTTCATCCGATGACTTGCAATTAAACTCATACCCTGAAATTCCATCTTTCAGGTTTTCTTTGATATTGATTATAGAATTAGTTGATGTAACTTTCATTTCGTTTGAAGGGGTAATTTCATACATTTTTTTTTCTAAGTTATTTAATAAAATACTGATCAAAAACCAAGTATATCTCCAAAAAGAGTGTAACAGTAACATTAGTGTTTAAAACTGATATTTTAAATGAATGGGGCCTGGCTGTATCTTTGGGTGTATCTGTCTGCGTATACGATACCATGACGATGCTGGAAAGAATATAAATCTCCATCATTTTTAAGATAGTAAATCAGATAAACTACCTAAATATATATCCTGTGGATTATTCCACAAATACACAAATCAGGTTTTAATACTATGATCATATGATGTTTATTTATATGAATATTACATGTTGCCCGATGCATTTTTTGATTCTATGGAGAATTTATCATCACAGTGATTATGAATTGAAAAATACAATATAATGGATTCAGAATAGACTTTTTTCATATTTACCTATTCAAATTTACATCTGTTTAACCATATACAAAATATACACATATTTATCGATCATATGATCTCTGATGATACTGGCAAAGCATACCTGACAAACGATTTTGAGTGCTAATAAACTCTAAATAAAAGATCAATAGAATTTTGAAATTATTTAAGAAAATAAAGAATGGTTAATATTCTCTTAATTTTCACTATTTATAATACAAAATTATAAAAACCGTATGTTTATAATTTATTAACTTATTAACAAATATTCTTCATAAATTTGAGTGTTTTAGATCCTTTCAATATATATTATTGTATTGGATGATCCATTGGATATTAGAGGCATTTTTACACTTAAAATTCATACAAAATATTATAATAATCAGATATAAAAATTATCCGATTTTAAAAATCGATATAATCAGACATAACACAATATTAATCTGTGAATATTTTTTTTTGCTTAAACCCTGAATGATTTAACTGAATAATGATCAGAAAAACAACTGATTTTAAGCCGTGTGTACATTTAAATCATTAATATGAGCTGTTAAGTTTAAAAGATCAACCTTTTATTTTTATTTTCGTAAATTATTTGAATATCTCATTTCATAAACACGTTTCAACTCAATAATATAACATATAAAGCAAACACTCTAAATAACATATTTTAAACTTAATATTCATATTATGAATTATATCCTACTCAACGAGGAAACGCGATTTTATTATCAAATACATGTATAAATATCTATCGTGGTGTTTCTCATACTATTTTAAACCAAACTCGAAAAATTGATTGGTAATTTTCGGGCCAACTCGTTGAATTTGTGTCTTTAATGAAATAAACTTAACTAAACATTGTCTTTTTTCTCCATTTATATTTTTAAACCCTTTATGTTTTCAGCTAAAAATTATTATCCTTGAATTGTGACTAGAACTAAAATTCATGAATCCTTCGTCATTTTAGTTATCATGTCACATGCCATGCGCAGCATAAACGATGGAATCCAAAACAAGTATGAGTCTAATAATCTAAGAAATGAAATATATTATCCAGTATTTTGAATATGTTTTTTCTAGATATGGAATAAATGATTCAGTTCATATTAATTAGATTGTAGACAATATATATAAACTTTAATCGTTAATTTACAATTTATAGTACATATAACTGAAAATATACATGTGAAATTGTTCTAAGAAACGTTTATTAATTTTAAAATGGAAATTTAAAATATCATAATATTTTGGGACAAATTAATTGTTTGACTGCATTTTACCACATTTTTTTTGGTACACTGTCTATTTTTACCTTTATTCGTAATCTTGCGTTTAAAAATCTGAAAATTATACGTTAGTTTTCTGATTATTAATCTTCTATTTTTCGTTTACTCATTCAATCCTAACTCGTAATCGAAAATTTATGATATCTTCATTTGGATGTTGATGTTTGTGTCAACGAATGTATCCTGAATATATTTAACAAAAAAATATAAACACGAAATTTGATGCTTGCAGAATAAAATTTGGACGATATCTGAGGATACATTTAAATGGCAATCTAATTGTATACCCATAAATTTAGGTTAAATCGATCTTGAAGGTTCTAAATCTATATTATTGTGTATAGCACAATCACTGGATTTGTTTATTAATCGACTTTTCTAGTTATATCATGTAGTATATATTCTTAAACATTACGACATCGTTTGTTTGTAATGGATGATAGTGTAAATCTTTGATCGAATTCAATGTTTATAATGGAATAAATTCAAATTTAATTATATAAAGATATCAGAATCATTCATTATAGGATAGATTTTAACATGTATGATAATGTTCGGGAAGAATCATGATTTGATACATTAACAACTCATTGTATTAGACATAGAATGCTCATAAGTTAATGTGGTCGAAAATGGACAGTGCAGAACAAGGATAATAAATGCGACCACTTATTCTTCATCAATTAAAATTATTAAAATATCTGTATATTCAGTTATTTTTGAACATTGACCTGTTTTATACTATCTGTTGGTCAAATTTTACCATGTAATGAAGATTTTCATGGATACGAAGACTGTCTAAAATTTTCCTTTGATCAAGAATACAAATATTAAGGTCTCAGAATATTCGTATATTAATTCAGCATCTATTTTACTGAACCGATGTTCTTTCTTGGATATAACTACAAGTTGACGTGAGAATTAAACCTAGATACCATTTTTACAATTCAACTAACTGAATTCCATTTGAAAGGGTTCATTTTTCTGATTAAATATGTTCAAATATTAAATGTTCAGGATTCTTAAGATTACAAATTATGAAATACATAAATATAATTTATGAAAGCCTGTTCAATTAATGTTTTTGAAATTTTAGCGTTTTTATAAATGCAAATTATAAAAGTGATACAATGTATATCTCTAGATGTGACACTGGAAAAAATTGATTGCCGCACTCTTAAATAGATGTATCATTTGCTTGGACATAAAAGCGCTTCATTTCAGGTTGATACCCATTTATAATCCAGCAGTATTATATTTGCAATTTTTTTTGATTATAGGCAAAATATGACATGTCAACGATATAAATTTAGATGAAGCATGTGCTTCATCACGAAACACCATTATTTGTGCTTAATAAAATGATTCGTACGACAGTAACGATAAATGTATTTTAGAAAATTTACTAGTTTTTATTAGTCCATTTTAATCTCATACTTTCATATCATAGAATTTTAAGATAAAAGATTTGGGGCTTCGATCTAACCTACGAAATTGTTAAAACACAAAAGATTAGATAAAGTTTTAAAAAAGTGAGACAGGAATGTTGGAAGATTCTGAAATTAAAAAACCAATGAATATATATGATAACGTTGGTGTATAGTTCCCTTTTATTCGTTGTTTGACGATTTTTAGTCAGTATATCATTAAAAAGATGACATGTTTGGAGTAAAGAGAATACTATACCGAAAATTACTAGTCAATCATGATAATTAAATTTATCGACGAAATAATCTGAAACTCTAAAATTCGTCAGGCGATGACTCGGATTGAATTTGGCAGTTCAAAATTAAATCATAAATTAGGCTTATATATATTACATTTAAATAAGCAAAAAGTTTATTTTAGCATTTGATTAAATCTTCAGCTTTTTAAGCCGCAGTAGAATCTGGAGCACGGTGTCGTCTTTTATAGATTACGACAGATATTGTGACAATAATAATCATCATCAATATGGCAAACGTGGTCAAGAATCCTGGTTTTCGAAAAATTTGTGCCTCATTTAATTCAAAGTCTAACAAATATACCCCATTTTGTAGGACGATATCCATCCCGATATTCACAAATATCTACTAACCCAGTTTCGTGATAGTTAGTTTTCATTTTGTCTATTGACAATTTACAGGTTTCATTGTAGCCTTCGAATTCCATTAATATGATATAAAATAGGAACTTAATTTCATAGTAAATGCTTTCATTGTAATCTATATTTAGCTCCCATAATTTCAATTCATATTTTATGTTTTTTTTGAATATTAATTCGAGTCCAAAAGTTTTGTGATATGTTGTAGAGTGTTATCGGTATGGGCAAATCTCATGTTGCAATCACTGATTTTTAGCGCATCTCAATCATCCGATAACGTGCAATTTAACCCATTCGATGTTTTCGTATATTTCTGTTATTGTTTGACAGTAATCAACGAATTAGACGAAATGACTTGCATATTTGATCTTGAGACGAATCGCTAATGGACATCTCTATGTTATATTACAATAATAACCTGAGGACTAAAGTGCATGATGTATCGAGTGTGACAGTACATTTTGTATTGAAAATTGATATATTAAATGTGGCCTAATTTTCGAAGCCCAAGAACCTGTTGATCATCGAAACCCAACACAATGACATAGCAGGTGAGAATATGAAGCCACAACATTTGTAAGATAATAAATCTGATTAAAGACAAAATATATATCCAAAGAGTAATCCACAAATATACAAATCAGAAAATATTATAATCATACGATGTTAACTAATGAGAATATTGCTTGTTAGACAAATTCAATCTTTGGAATAATTTAGGATTTACCCATCTGTTGTTTTTATAATTGAACAATACTAATTAAATGGATTGAGAATTGAATTTTTATTAATAGTTAGATATTCAAATTTACAAATTAAAAAAATATACAAAACATATTCAGTTTGATCGATCGTATGATCTCTAATGACATTTTCAAAACAAAAGGCAAAACTGCTTAAGTACCTGTAAAATAAACAAACCATAGAAGAACCTGGGATATAAGGTCTTAAGACATTTTATAGTGGGGGATATCTCAAAAATTAATACATTGTTTTCAAAAAATCTTTGATTCGTATATTTATAATTTATTTAATTATTATGAAATATTATTTCAGAATTGTAGTTTTTAGCATCATTGAAATATTAAATCGCGTATAATCATCAATTATATATATTAAACCCATTTTCGACGCACCTAAAATCAACAAAAATTGGTAAAATCATTTGATATGATGAGTTGATATAATCAGCTATCGAACAATGTAATTTGCTCTCGAAAAATATACAGTTGATTTCTTGAATTTTCATAAATTTGACGACAATATTTATAAAACTCCCGAAAAATTGCCGCAGTTTAATAAATGGCGATTAAATTTAGAAAAAATTATTAATTCATCTTAAAATGTTATTACATTTTCAAATTTCAGTTCGTATTTCACAGTATTAACTCTGTCATAATCTATGCAAATTTATATGTTATATTATGTGCTGATATTAAAATACACTCGAAAAATTGTTTTAAATTGTCTCAAATCACATAAATCGGCTCAGTGTAATCGATTCCTAATGTATGCACGAAAGTAGCCATCGATAAATGATCTTTGTAAGTTTAGTAAACTTAATGCTTTTTGTTTATTTTTTTTGACAGTTCCTTTATTTGTCAAAACATTTGTCAGTAGTGGGGTGGTTGCATGTTTCGACAAACTGAAGCCTTTCTTATAATTTTCCAATAAATTCGAATCGAGTTTAGTTGATATACCATTCTCCGTTCAGATATATTTGTAAGAGATCTGTTTTATTTTTAGATAATTTTTTGGTAGAACCATTGATTTAGAAGGTATCTGTTTGTAATGTTATTTAAACTCTGGCAAAAATTTTGACATATTTTGATGATTTCTATCCAAGATATAGACAAATTCTGTCATTTATTTAATGCTAAGCCTAGTTATAAATTCTTTGTATAAGTTGAAGCATGCCCGTTGCACTTGATATGAAAATCACAAAATTTTGGGAAATATTGATCCTATTACAAAATTCAAGTAAAATTCTTTTAAGATGAAAAATAGACAGCGAGATAATTAGAGATGTTTTACTGTAATCAGCAATCGAAAGGTATAATTCTATATCGAACCATATTAATTTTTGAGGTATATTATTCAAAGTATTTACTTTTGATACAAATAGAGATTAGATATAAACATCAAATTTTAGGCGTGATCTTGCCATTTTTGATTGTTATAAAGATGTCGAGTATGAAGTTCGATCATATATATTTTTCCATAAATATCGATGAGTTACAAGACTATAACTCAATAAAGCTATGTATATTACAAACAGGCAAAGTCAGATACTTTAAAATATATGATTATTATTTGAATTATTTCATTCTCAATGGGCGAACGTGATTTTGTTATCGCGTAAACATTGAATGAAGGATCTATCGCTTTGTATCTATGACTTTATGAACCAAATTACAAAAAATTTAACCGAAATCTTATGAGAACTGTAGAATAAATTAAGCTATTGATGCATGATAAATATATTCCATAACTGGTAAAAATACGGAAGTATTTTTAGTTGATGATAATTGCACAATTTAAAAATTTTACATTATAATCGAAGCTGTGCTCTAATTACTATGTTAGTTTCGAATAAAGTCAGTCAATTTTATATTTCAATATAAATGGTAAATATACTATAATTTCCATTATATTATTCTCCCCTGACCCATCCCATGTATAGTATTTTTTAAATGCCGTCTTCACTGTCAGAATATTTTTACCATTTTAATTTCGTTTCTTTAAAATGAAGCAGTATTTCTAACCCTTTTTTATCTAATTAACTCCTCGTATACTCTATTATCGTTACAATATAGTAATGACAGCCTCCTATAATCGAAAACAGAATTACTGAATTTGTAATAAACCGATACTCGTGAATTCAATTTCTTTTGCGTTATACGATTACTAGCAAAAAACTTTAAAATATATCAAAATTTTGGTATTTTGGCGAACGTATGATCACGTAGGTCTTTCGACAATTTATTTTATCGAGCGAAGATGAAAGAATTGTAATCAAATATTGAAGGATATAATTGAAATACCATATATTTACGAAATCATATCAATGATAAGAAAATACATAATTTGCTGTTCAATATTTGATGAAAAATACAGAAACGGATTTCATTAAAAAATATAGAAATCGACTTAGAAAATGAATTTCATATAATCTTTGTTTC
Organism: Thelohanellus kitauei; assembly: GCA_000827895.1. Lineage (NCBI taxonomy): Eukaryota > Metazoa > Cnidaria > Myxozoa > Bivalvulida > Myxobolidae > Thelohanellus > Thelohanellus kitauei. Next base: position 132,757 of record JWZT01005152.1, read on the forward strand.
ATTAATTATTCACGGCAAGATGTTTTGGAAACATTGATATTCAGGTTTTAATTATTTCTATATCTATTCTATAACTTCGCTAACTTTCGCAGATAGATAGTTACCTATTCAGGATATGACATTCCAATTAAAAGCATTTAATTGACAAAGTTGGAATGATTCTGATTAAAAATAGCGTTTCGACATGTACAATATTAAATTTGATCAACCATCAGGTTGGAATCAAGGAATATCAAATGATGATATATTAAACAGTGAAATGTTTTCGATATCTGAATAATTGATTTTAACATTAGTTAATAGCAACCAATATCTTCTGAATAGATTTATACTCTAACCACTTGAACCACATAACTTTAATAGTTACTCTTAATGCCGTTACGATCAAGAAAATTATATACATTCAAACATCAAAAAACCTCAAAAAAATTAAAATATTTATATTTACGATCTTAATAGTGGGGTTGAGGTCCATGTATTTCTTAATGATAATATTATGAGTAAGAGTTAAAAATATTAAATTTGAAGTTGTAACACAATCTTTTTTCATGGAGAATGTCAGACAAAAAATATATTATCAATACTATCGCTTTTTCTTCTGTTAAATTTTGTCATTTCGTGATCGTGTTCGGTTTAGATTCTATGTGATATTTCAGGATTACATAATTGATGACAATAAAATTCATACAGGAGAACCACTTGCATATCAGTCAATTAAATTTGATTCAAAAATTATAAATGTTAGCAGTTGGATTATCAGAAAATTTCTAAAGAAAAAATAGTTGTGTCGGCATCAAATATATCATGAAGAACAAACTAATTGGTGGTCGTATTTCTTTTGAAATGCTAATTAACACACGTGGAATAACATGTTGCATAAAGATTGAGAGAAATAAATCGATATCTTTTAATAATTTTTGGGTAAAAAACGGCCTAGACCAATGTGGCTTTCAGTCGGATTGGTTTAACTAACTTAAATACTGTTTCCTATGAATCTAAACACAATGTGTTAAACAAACTTAAATATAAAATTGGTATGTTTGTCAATGGCATTTTCTGAAATTAAACATATATCATATGTTTTCTATTAATTTCGTTTAATCCAAGATAAAATTATCAAAAATTGTATATTAGTCTATTAGATATTTATATTTTGTATGAATGCACAGTTCCTATTCCAAATTTGAGAATTTCTGAAATTCTTATTCGTAAGATTGTGTTTGTATTTATATCATAATTTTTCATTGATAAATAGATTTTTTCTATTACGTGGGCTGATGATATGGTAATATCCAAGAGTTAAAAATGGGATATGGTTTACTCATACTGGAATTAGCTTTATCATAATGAACATTCTGAAATAGATCACTCACATGTAAATAAAAAGTAATTTTGAATATTCATATCTGAATTTCGGAAATTACGAATGTCAATTGGTGTAACGATGAGAGAAGACATTTAATTTACAACAAAACTTTTAAACCAAACTCAAATTCAATAAATTTAAGTTTAGAGTATTTCTATCTCGCCTATTCGAGATATATCTTGTTCGTTAATAGCATGATCACTGTGACGGTGAATCACTAATTTGTCCAATCAAACCAAGAGACTAAGTTTTTGAAATCAGACGACAACGCTTGTTTGTGATGTTTATTGTGTCAATTGACCTTTGATTAAATTTTAACTTCTATTCCGAATGGATGTTGTATTTGACCAGGATCGCTAGAATTATTTCTTCTGTTATTCATTTGTACCTGCCTAAAAATTTTATAAATAAATGTAAATGCGAATCAACCCTACGTCATTGTCATTAAACATAATATAAATGGTGTACCTAAACATAAATTAAAAGAGGCTAGGAAAAGGCTTAATGAATAATACACGAATTACTTATTAATTTAAAATACAAAGAATGTCTCTACCTGGAATGAATCTTGAAGATCATACATTGGCATGATGCACCTAGATTGTCTAAATATTAATGCTGTATGAAGGTATTATGTCCCTGAAGACTATTAAACAGATGTTGAGATAGCTTGATGATTACATTTATGTGCAAGTATACTGTTTTTATTGAAAAGATGCTCCATCACCTACGAAATAAAAACCTGTAATGAGTATAGCATGTTTAAATCATATGTGAGATTGAGAAAAATCAATTTAAAGATAACAGTCAGCATTTCCTACATTCTATGATTCAACTTTTTAATGGTCAAACTCTTTATGATTTTGAAAATGCAATTTAAATTGATCTAACGAAAGGTACAGCCATTGAATTTATATTTTATTCTATTTCAATATTTTTTCAACAGACTCAAATGCAAATATTAATAAAATGTACCATGCGTATTCAAGATGCAACAAATAAGAAAAAGCTTATAACTGTTTTTCATTGTATTTATCGTTAGCGTATCATTAAAGCATCTCATTGTCTGGGTTAAACCTATTCAGTAACTTGATATAATAGATTTTTAATTATTAAGCATCGGTGGAAAAACTGTACATGTAACCGATATATTACTAGCAGAGGCAGGTTTTCTGTTACACATATAAATATTCGATTGTGCGTAATAAAATTATTCATTATGAATTAAGAATGAAAATATATCAAAATAATGAGACTATATTCAATTCATTTTTGTCAAATATAATGTTGTATTCATTTAATCAATGGATGAACGATTGAAACGTTAGATTTTCAATTCTAAATTGGTAGCAAAAAAACTCGAGTCGATTTTGAAACATAGAGACATACGTTCTGATGATTATAAATTTAAGAGCCAATGATCAAACCGTAAAGGCATGCTGATCAAATGCACTTTTTACTATACAGAGATTATGTTGAGGCAGGAAATCAAAAAAAGAGATGTGTTTGGTCAAATTGAATTTATTACAAAAAGAATCTAGTCATTCCGAATTTATCATTCGATTTGGTTAGAAAAAGCTCTAAATATTGAATTCTTGATTCAATGATTTGTGAATGAATATGATACTTCAAAATATAATCATAAATTATGTTTAAATGTTTTCAATTATAATTGCCTAAAAGTATAATTTAGTAGTTGATCACATTGTCAGATTTTTAAGTTGCAATAAAATCCTGAGCAAAAGTTCGTCTTCTATAAATGAGGATTCATATTGGTATGACATGAATGATTATAATCAATATGAATAAGGTTGGTAAAAATTCTTTCAGCCGAAGCATCTTTACCTGGTTTAATAACACTGTCTTACAAAAATACCAAGTGTGTTCCAGCGATATCCATCCCGATATTGACAAATATCTACTAACCCAGTTTCGCGATAGTAAGTTTTCATTCGGTCATTTGACAATATACAGGTTTCATTGTAGCCTTCGAATTCGATTGATACGTTAAAGAAATGGAACTTCGTTTCATGGTATTTACTTTCATTGTAATATATGTTTATGTACCAGAATGTCAATACATATTTGATGTTTTTTTTGAATAGAAATTCATAACCAAAAGATTTGCTAACTATCACATTGTCGCTCTCATGGAATAGACCAATGTTGCATTCACTGATTTTGAGTGCAGCTCCTTCATCCGATGACTTGCAATTCAACTCATACCATGATTCGCCCTCGACATGGTTTTGTTTGATATTAATTACAGAATTAGACGAAATAACTTCCATATTTTGTTCTGAGATGAATTGAAAATGGTCCGTTCTAAGTTATTTAATAAAAATACCCATCAGGACAAAATTCCACTAAGAAATTAAGTGCGAGAGTAACATTTGTATTAAATATTGATATTTTAAATGTTGCTTCTTCTGGAAGCCCAAGATCGTCATGATCATCGGAACATAACACAATGACAAAGCAGGTGAGAATATGTAGTATGAACATTTGTAAAATATATAATCTGATTAAAGACTCTAAATATATATCAAAAGACTTAGTACACAAATATCAAAATCAGAAAAATACTATAATCATACGATGTAAACTAATGAGAATATGGCTTGTGAGACAAAGTTAATCATTGGAATAATTTGAGATTTACCCATCTATAGTTTTTATAATTGAAAAAGACTAATTAAATTGATTGAGAATTGATTTTTAATCAATAATTAGCAATTCAAATATACAAATTATAAAAATATACAAAACATATACAGTTTAATCTATCGTATGATCTCTTACGACATTTTCCAAACGAAAGGCCAAACTACTTAAGTATATGCGATAGAATAAATATAACATAGAAGAAACTGGTCAATAAGGTCTTAAGACAATAAATAATGGGGGATATCTCTAAAATAATTACATTTTTTTCAAAAAAATCTTTGATTGGTTTGTTTATAATTTATTTATTATTTTGAAATATTATTTGAAAATTTAAGATTTTTAGCATCATTGAAATATTAAATTCCTAACAATAATCAATTATATATTAAACCCATTTTCGAAAGTCTATAAATTTCTAAATAATATTTCAAAATCACTCTATTTGATAAGTCTATATAATCAGCTATATAAAAATATACAATCAATTTATTCATGTTTAGTAAATTTGAGGTCAATATTAAAAAAATACCCAAAAATAGAGCAGTTTAATAAATGGCGGTTATATTTTGATTT
>JWZT01005152.1:141830-152645 GCA_000827895.1 Thelohanellus kitauei
CTTCATCCGATGACTTGCAATTTAACTCATACTCTGAAATTCCATCTTTCAGGTTTTCTTTGATATTGATTATAGAATCAGTTGAAGTAACTTTAATTTCTTTTGAAGAGATAAATGAATACTCATTGTATCTAGTTTATTTAATGACGTACTCATCAAAACACAAGATTATTTCGAATGAAAGAGTAACAGTAAAATTCGTGTTTAAAACCGATATTTTAAATGAATGGAAGTTGGTTTCATCTTTGGGTGCATCTGTCTGCGTATACGAAACAATTACGAAGCACAAAAGAATATAAATCCACATCATTTGTAATATAATGATTTTATTAAATACTCTTAGTGTATATACAGCGGATTGTTACACAAATACACATTCAGTGAATAATATTTAATCGTATTATGTTTATTAAAAAGCACATTACATGTTACATAAATGCATTTCTTTGATTAATTGGAGACTATCATCACAGCGCGGCGAATTGAAAAATTAAATCTAATGGATTCAGAATTGATTTTATTCATACTGAACCATTAAAATTTACCTTTGTAAAAATATATAAAAAGTATTCAGTGTATCTATCGTATGATTTCAGATGACATTCACCCCTTAAACGATGAAACCGTCATTGAACAGTAATAAACTGTCAAAAAAACATCAATGGAATTCTGAACTTATTTTTGAAAACAACGAATAGGTAATATTCTCTATATTTTTAAATATTTATTTATTAAATTCGTATGATCTTTTTAGTTTTAATTTATCAACTTATTAAGAAATATTTTTACGACATTTTAGTGTTTTAGATCATTTCAATATATAATTTTGTATCGGTTGATCCATTGGATATTCAAGCAATTTTTACATATATAATGGATACAAAATAATATAATAATCATCCGATTTTATAAGTCAACATAATCCGATATATATCGATATAACTCTGAATATTTTTGTTTTGAGGATTTAGTTTTGATATGAATACTTATACCACAAACCATCCGATTTTAAGCTTAATCTACGTTAATATATTATTAGTCTGAGCGATTAGGCTCCAAATATCAGGCTATTTTTTTATATATTTCTGCAAATTAATTGAACACATCATTTGATAAACACATTAAAACTCAAGTATATAATATGTATAGCAAACAGGCTAAATAACATATATTACACTTAATCTTCATATTATGAATTTGGTCGTTCTCAACGAGCGAATGCACGATTTTTACACATAAATATAGGTTCGAGTATCTATCGTGGAGTTACTAATACTGTTTTAGATAAAACAAAATAATTTAACTGAAATTTCATGACACAAATGATAAAATTCGTATCTTTTAAGAATAAACATCAGTAAAACCTGTCTATATTTTTATCTAAAAATATTTTTAATTGAATTTTGACAGTATCTAAAATTTTTGAATATTTCGTAAGTTTCGTTATCACGTAACTTTCCATGCGCATCATGAAGGATGATATCCGAAACAAATATTTGCCAAAGAAATAAAGAAACGAAAGAAATTGTCCAGTATCTTAAATATATTATTTCTAGATATTAAATAATAGATTAAGTTTCGATGAATAAGGTTTTAGACAAAATCTAATAACTTTGATCGTAAATTTACAAATTAATGTACATTAAACTGAAATATGTCTGTACTAAAGCTATGTCAAACGTTGATAAGTTAGAGAAATGGAATGTAAATTTAAATTATCATTCTGTTTAAGTAATAATTAATAGTTTTGACTGCCTGTTAACACAATTTTTTGTTACCTTGTATATTTTTCAATTTTTGGAAATCTTGTCCCCCATAACCTGAAAATTAGGCATTGGTTCACTGTTGATTAGTCTTCCCTTTTTCGTATATTCATTAAATCCTCGTTCGTATTCGACAATTTACGATATTTTCATTTGCATGTTAATGTTTGTTTCAAATAATTCATATCGAATATTCTTTACACAAAAAAATATACATGAAATTTGATGCTTGCAAAATAACTTGTGAACGTTAACTGATGATATATTTTAAAAGTAATCTCATTTTATACATCTAAATTTAGTTTAAATCTATCCTCCATTTTCGAAATATATATTATCGCGTATTACACAATCACTGAGTCTGTTGATTAATCGACTTTTCTCGTTATATCAGGTAGCTAATGTTTCTTTAAAAAAGATGACGTCACTTGTTTTTTGATGGTAGAGGATGCCAATTTATTTTAAGAATTATATGTAAATAATGGATCAAATTAACATTTAAATATCCAAAGATATATGAACCGTTGATTCTGTGATACGTTTTAATAGGCCTGATAATGTTGTGGCAATAATCGATAGTTTATACGCAAATAATTCATTGTCTTAGATATATAATTCTAATTTGGATAATTAGGCTCAAGATAGACTTTGCAGAACTAGTTTAATAAATGCGAGATGAATTCTGTACCAATTTAAATTGTTTAAATAAACATATATACAGTTATTTTAGTTGATCACGGACATGTTTTTATGTGAATTGCAGGTCATATTTTTCCATGTAATGATTATTTTTAGAGATATAGACTATCTCAAGTTTTGCTTCGATCAAGAATACAATTATTAATCTCTCAGAAAATTTGTTTGGATATATAACATCGAGTTTGTTGAATCGATGCTGTATCTAGGTATAAAACGCATGCTTAAGAGAGAGTTACAACAAGAAACTGCTATCCTAGCTGCAATATAATCTAAATAATTTTGACAGGAGTATTTTACTGATTATTTTCGATCATTACGTTTCGAGGATGCTGAAAATCTAAAATTTAGCAATAAATAAATATTATATCAAAAAGCCTGTTAAATTAATATTTTTTTTAATTTGAACTGTTTTTTAATTGAAATATATCACCAAAAGCAATGCATCTGTACAAATATGATTCATGATTAAACGATTGCCTCTCCTTTAATAGATTTCACGTTAATTTTTATTATAAAAGTGTTTTGTTGTAACCTTTTAACCTATTTAGAAACAATAAGCAATATATTTATAATTTTTCTTATCACAGACAAAACAATAGATGTCATCGATATAAAAGTGGATGATAAATGTGTTCTACTACATGATATACCATTTGAGTATGGGTACTGAAACGATTCGTAATGCAGTACCGATAAATATATTTGAGAAAATGATCAAATTTTACTTAGTCAGTTTTAATCTCATAATTAATATATCATTTAATATTAAGATGAATTATTTTAGGATTAGATCTTCACTACGTAATTGTTACAACACCTAAGATTGGATCAAGTTTTTTAAATGTGAGACAGGAGTTCTGAATATTTGTGAAATTAAACAGATATTGATTATATATATGAACGTTTGTGTGCGGTTCCCTTAAATATACAATTAGACGATTTTTAGTGAGTATACAATTTAAAAGAAATGACGTGTTTGATAAAATAGCAATATTTTTGAGAAAAAAGCTGTCAATCAGGATAATCGAATTTATTTGTTTAAATATCCCAAACCCTGGAATTCGTCAGTCAATAATTCTGAATGAATATGATAGTTAAAAAATAAAATCATAAATTAGGTTTAAATATTTTAAATAAAAATAGGCCAAAGGTTTTTTATAGCGTTTGATCTCATCTTCAGCGTTTCACAATGCGGTAGAATCTACACCACGGGCTCGTCTTTTATAGACTATAACAGATATTGTGACGATAATAATCATCATCAATATGACCAAGGTTGTCAAGAATGCTGTTTGTTGAAATATTTGAGCCTGATTTAGTACAATATCTTACAAATGTACCCAATTTTGATGGGCGATATCCATCCCTATATTCACAAATATCTAATGAACCAGTTTGGTTGTAGTAAGTTTTCATTTCGTCATTTGACAATTTACAGGTTTCATTGTAGCCTTTGAATTCAATTAATACGTTAAAAAATATGAATTTCAATTCAGGCATTAGGCCCTCATTGTAATATATGTTAAGGAATCAGAATTTCATTTCATATTTGACGTTTTTTTTTGAATATTAATTCGCTTTCAATAGATTTGTGAAATGTATTATTGTAACTTGTGTGTTGAAAGCTAATGTTGCAATCACTGATTTTTAGTTCAGTCGCTTCATCCGATGACTTGCAATTTAACTCAAACACATTATTAGCAATTTTTTCTTTTCGTTTGATAGTTATTACAGAATTAGACATTTTTAATTCCATATTTGATCGTGAAACGTATGAAATCTCGTCATATCTAAGTTGTTTTATAAAAATACCCCTTAGGATTAAAGTTCATTTGGAAATCAAGTGTGATAGTAACATTTGTATTCAAAATTGATACATTAAATGTTGCTGGGGTTGGAGAACCTGATTCATATTGACTATCATCATCGGAACACAATACAATTACAAAGTAGGAGAGAATATTAAGCCACAACATTTGTAAGATACAAAATCAGATTAAAGACTCTAAATATATATCAAAAGTATTATTCCACAAATACACACATACGATATAATTTTGTAACCATACTATGTTAATCATTGCTAATATAGCATGTTACACAAAATCAACTTTGTAAAAATTTGTGATTTACCCATTATTAGAGTTTTCAATTATACAAATATATTGCAAAGGATAGAGATTTGACTTTTTATCAATAATTAACAATAAAAATATACAACATAAAAAAATTTACAAATAATATTCAGTTTAATCGATCATGTGATCTCTTATGACGCTTGCCTAACGAAACTTGAAACTGATTTCGGAACTGCCATAAAATAAATAAACATTAGAAGAACCTCGGCAATAAATTCTTAAGACAACAAATAGTGGGAGATGTCTATGAAATTATTAAATTTATGTTTTCAAAAGAGCTTCAATTTGTGTATTTATAATTTATTACTTATTTTGAAATATTATTTGAGAATTTTTATTTGTACCATCATTGAAATATATCATCATGTATAATCATCACATGTATATTCAGCCCATTTTCGATGCACCAAAAATCAATAAATATTTTAAAAATCATTCGATGTGATAAGCCGATATAATCAGATATCGAACGATATAATTAGCTATCGAACGATATACAGTACCCCTGTCTAATTTTTGAAAATTAATGACAAGATTTTTTTCATACCCAAATATAGAGCCTGTTAAAAATAAATGGTGCTAAGATAGACTCATAATAATTTATATATCACAGAATAACATGACAATTTATATTTCGGTTCGTTATGCTCTATAAAAAACCTTTCATTAACTAAGACCAAAGAATGTGTTTCTTTATTCCCAGACATAAAAATTGTGTTGTTTCACTTATTGTAAATTATCTCACATCTCGGACATCTGTACTGAGTTGTGGATTCCTAATCTAGAACCAACAATAGCCATCGATAAATTATGTTAGATGGGTAGAGTTTTGTTGATAATTATTTTAGATTTTCTAACCGTGTAACAGCTGTCTTAACATTTTTTCGATATTGGATGTCATGCAAGATTCGCTTAACTGCACTCTTTCAAAGAATTTTCATTTATATTTTTTAGATCTATTTTAGTTCACATATTTTCATTCATTTGAATCTATTTTGGGGAACTGTCATATATTTTGGGCTGCTTTGTTTAATGCATCGATGTAGAAGATACATCTTTATATAATGGCATAAAAACTCTGATAAAAAATATATGACATATTTTGATGTCTTCTATTCAAGACACATTTACACATTTATCTCTTTAATGAAATTTAAGCCTCGTGATATATTTAGATTACATCAATTATTAGGCACATGACAAGTGATGTGAATACGAAAATTATGAAATTTCGAGAATAAGTAATGATATAAAAAATTCAAGGAAAATTGTTTTGACCTGAAAAATCGATATCGAGATAATAAGGAAGAGTTTACTGTGATCAGTAACTGGACAATATCCAACTTTTAAGATTTTTATTTTATTACAGTATAAATTTTGATACAAAAAGGATTCAAAAATACAACCGATTTTCGCCGAATCTAGCTATAAATCATTAGTCTTAGCGATAAGATGTAAAATATCAATCAGAAAATATTGATTTTTTGGTAAATGTATTCAAAAAATCAATCGATTACAAATAAAAGTCAAGTGGATAATATTTATGACAAATAGCCTAAGTAACATATAATACACTTAATCTCTATATTAAGAGTTAATAATTCCCGACGAGGAAATTTTATTTTATTATCCCGTAATTATAGATTCGGGGATTTATCGATATGTTTTTCAGAATTTTTAGCTAAAGCAAAAAAAAAATTACTTATAAATTATGGCAAACTAGATAAAATTCACGTTTCAACGGAGATAAATATATCGGATTTTTGGAAGAAATCGGATATTCTTTTCTTAATTAACAAAATGTTCAATTTAATTATTTTACATCATAGTAAAAAAAACTTGCTCATAAATATAGTAATCATGATACTATCTGTCGTTATACGATTTCAATTTAAATAGGAAAACTTTATATTTATAATTTACTTGGAACTCTTGAATTCATTTTGGTCTATTTATTTCAAATAAAACCAATGCCTTCAACCATACTCGCCTGAAATATTACCCGTATAATCTATTTTATATACGACAAAATATATAAAACACGGGGTGTAGGTTCGGAAATAGTAGTATATTATTTGATTAAAATGATAAAGTATAAATCAAAACACTTTTCTGCTAGTGATAGTTTACAATCATGTAAAAACACAAAACATTCTGTTATTTAGGCGAATAATTGATAGCCTAGAAATGGAAATAATGTTCTCTATATATTGGCATATTGAAAAAGTATAATAAAATATTATAGTTTATCATGTAAATCGTACAATTATGGGGTCAAATGAATGACTAGACTGTAAAAATATAAAATTTACTATTTTTTGCGAGTTAAAATTTATTTGATTATGTCAAGAAATTAATCGTTGTTGCTTGGAACTTAATCTTTATAAAATTCATATTTCATAAATTCACCAATTGTGATATACATTATCATAAAACTTTTCATTAATCTTTTCGACTACAAATAGCCAACAATGGTTATTATATCTGTTTGAATTTTCAGAGCAACATTTTTATCATCTTTTTATCGTATATCTCACTTTATATAATTTGATCTCTTTGTGACAAAGACTCTATTGATATAATACTTCATATTATTATTAAATAATGATCATATTGACAGAAATAACATTGTAATTTTGAGTATATTTTAAATCAAAATGTCAAGAATGCCAAACTAGTCGTCAAAAAGAATATTGGTTCATCTATCATAACATAACATAAATATGTTCAGTATTGTATGCTTATCTTTTAAAATGTTAGGCAAGATTTAACTTGCTAATAAAAATGACAAAGATGAAATTTGTTTAATTTTATGAAATTCATGTTTAAAAAAGATATATTATATGAAAAAGACGAATTAAAAATTCAGATGATTTCAACTCTTGAATTAAATGGGATTGTGGTAGTCGAGAACGGATTTGCGCGCGTAAAACAATAATTTTTTTATTTAAAAGTCTTCAAAATCTTATAATATGAGAGTGGAAATATGTTCAACATTTTAAATGAAAACACCCGATAAAGAATTATAGATTTCGCATATATATATATATCTAAATAACTCTTTATTTATCTAAATTATAACATATAATTTCACAAAATCCTTTTGTTGTTATCAAAGTACGAAAATCTTCATTGTATTACTATAGTTTCGAGTAGATTTTTATCACAGTGAAATTCATTTTTGTGTTTCTGAATATCTTAAATCAACAAATATATTCGCATAATATTTGTGAAACGGTTATTTTTACAAAGATTTCCCGTTATGTATCTTGTCGAGGTTTGACTGATTTGAAAAATATATCATAGTTTAGCTCACTATGTCGAAATTGGACACTATTCTCATTCAGACATTCATTAATATCCTTGAATATTGAAGTGTTTTCAATTAAATCCTCTTCATAACCATTCACTTTTGTATGAAAAAGATCTTTCACCTCATGGTTCATTCAAACTTAAATTTCTCTTGATTGGGGATTAATATGAGCATAAGCATTGTTCCAGTTATCATATTAGTCAGAAATCTATGAAGTTGTGCATTTTCTTCAGAAGTGGACAACCATAAATACTTTCTTCATTATTCATGCCACAATAATCAAATCATGTTATATTAATATTTTGTGCTATCCAAACAGCAACACCCAAATTTTTTGACTTTAATATTTATTGTTACGACTGATCAAATGGAGTGAATTATTTATACGGGAACTGAAGTTTTAACATGCGTTGAATCATAAAATTTACAATAGTTCAACCCGTGCTTGATCTTTGACTAGAAAATATTGGTTATATTTATTGGTTAGGACCTGATAAGTACATAATCTCTACACACATTGAAACATTATGAATTTCAGTTAGTTACAAGACCTATATGTCGTTTTAGAACGCTTATACTAATTCAGAATCTTATACAGCTGGATGGATGTATCTTATTAAAAACGAAATGTTAACATTATCTGTTTTACAATAATAGAGAATTTATATGCACTTCCGGTCTTATTAAATATAACTAGAATAAGTTCTTCAGACGCATAATCAAATATTCATATATGCATTCGCAGACTGTACATATTAATCATTTCTCTAATAACATAGAAATGAGCAATTATTCATATTTTGTATTATCGGCATGAATAAATATACGAGCAATTGATTGGTCGTCACGGGTTAGATTCTCCTTAAATGACTAGTTGTTTTCATCATCTTGATGTTAATTAGTTTGCGATATCATTGAGTCTAGTTTTTAAATATTTATCCCAATTTGACTTTGAAAATTCGCCAATATTTTTTCCTAAATCAGATATATCATGAGACCTGTGATATATTGATAATATTAATACTGCAGGCCATTAAGAATCAAAATCATGGTTCGTCAAATCAATTTTTGTAATTTCTTATCCTTCGTAGTCAGAAAATTGGTGTTAAAAAAGTTTTTTCACGGTTATAAATTCTACTATCTACATTTATTGATTGAATTAATAACCAAACTAATAGTTGAGTTCTAACATTCAGGAAATACTTAAGATAATTTAACACTCGAGTATACAAATTATCATCGTTTTTGTGTAAAACCAATCAACACTATATTCACGTATATTTGTGCTATATTTGTCGCTCTGTGTCTTATGATACACATCATGTATGTTAATAAGTAAACCAACGCGAAGATGTTAACCGTAGAGTCTAACCATTCAAATTAGATTATAGTAGGTGAGCGTACCACATTCATGAAATTTATTATTATAAAGGTATGACACACGCGATAATATGATTTTAAAAACCAGAAATATTTCAAAAACCGATTTGTTACAATCCACAGCCATAATGTAAAAGAGCTATATATGATCAGAGCCTTGAATTTCTTTCCCTTGATCTAAATGTTGCTGTTAAATAGGACGTTTCTGTGACTTAGCATCTTTCTATAGATATATATGTACCGAATCATCGTATACGATGAAATTAATAGCATTTTGAAGAGGTGGCACTCGATATCATTTTAACGTCCGCTTTGAAATATTATAGCATAATTTATTAAAGTAAATTAATGTTAAACCAATAAAAATCAAATCATGAATTATATATACGAAAAATATTTTAGATATCTAAATCAGTGATTTCCATATGAGTTTGTGCGAAAGATATTTTGCGAATATATTTGTATTATATCAGAGATGTATGTATAACTTCGCGGGTTTAGTTTCATTTTTAAATTATCAAGAAACATTTTCAAGTGTCACATATCATAAAAATTAGGATAATTAAATTATTCAAATATGCGATCTGTAAAATTTATTTTTAAAGCATATTAATTCATTTTTACAATATGCCCTTACATAAACGTAAAAATTTATACTGTAGAGTTTAAATCTGATTGTAGAATTTGAGAAACAATGCCACAGTCATATGTATTACACTGTTATGATAGATAGTAATTTTCTATAAAAAATGTCATTTTTATCCATTTGAACCAAAAACGGGTGGGAAAATTATGTATAATTTTTTATAATCGTATTCATACATGACAGCCATATTCATATCGGTGCACATCATCTAATTTATAAACGATACCGTTAAAAAGTCTTATAAATAGTAAAAAATCTATACGCATGGTATGATTTATGGGGGACTGAACCATTTGATTGGTAGGTTAAAAATTTTTTTAACAGAATCAGAAATTAGGAATTCATTGACCGTGTCGTTTTTCCAATAATTGGATCTCCACAATCGAAACATAAGGAAAAACATTATGCCAAACTGCTGTCAGGATTGATACCGAGATTTAGTGCTGGAATTGTGGATAATAAATTGCATTTATACATCTAATATCGATCTCGAAATATCTAACTAACCTACTCATACTGATATGAATGCAAATACAATCAAAATTGAAAAAAACATATGTAGTTAATTCCTTTTCTTTTCCATAATCATATATTTTAAAAGTCCATTCTCGTTTATTCATTCAATCAAATCTTGTAATGGAAAAGTAATGATATTTAACATTTTGTGGTGATTTTTGTTGAAACTTTATGTATCACTAATATATATATAACATAAAAATATATCTATGAAATTCAGTGTTTGGATAATACACCATTTTCCGTTCGAAACCATCAATTTTCTTCTGATGACATTCAAATGTATTGATAGTGAATATTAAAAAAGTAAATTTGAGAAATATTCTTTGCTGATGAGTAGCAATCCTATCTAAATAAACC
>JWZT01005158.1:7895-18121 GCA_000827895.1 Thelohanellus kitauei
TAGGTTATTATCATTAATTTTACATCAACGATCAACTTATTACCATTTAACAATCAAGAGAGAAATTTTTTTTTTTGACAAAAATTAAAAATAAACTATTGAACAATGTTTTTAAACATTTTATTTCATAAAACGACTCCGATGTGAGAATGTCATCGTAAATGTAAATGGTTAAATATTTGATGAGAAATGGTAAATTTAATTTTTTGAAAAAGCATGAAAAACAGGTAGTTAAATATATCTATTTTTTAATCATCAAATAGTACATGGAAAAAACCCTTACGATTTTTCTTTCAATATAAAATATTTTTAATGTATTAATTCTATACCACCATCAAATAGGTTAGGTGAGATAAATGTCAAAATAATGAAACAAATATAAAATGGCCATATTCTATTTAGTAGATTGTAGGAAGTAAAAGCCGTTTAAGATTTAATGTATGAATTAAGAATACAAAGTGCAATATCCATGGAAACGTACCATTCGCGGATAGTTAAAACAGTTCAATGTTCTATCAACAATTTATCGACTATTTCCGTACGTAGAATTCAGAATAGAGTGTACAAACAGTGAGGCCTATGCTTTGAATTTTTATCAGTTAATTGAGTGTCAAACCATGAAAGGCATAATCATTTCGAAGAAACGGGGTTTAATGACTTTATGCGGCCACATTTTGTGTGGAATAATGATGGATATGAATCATTACAAAAAGGTGAACTAAACTTCAATCAATGGACATTTTGGTATAAGGAATTATATAAAATTCCAACTCTTGTTTCTTTGATCAGTAAAATACATTATTTATTAAATTTAGATCTATAGGTAACCAAGGCTTTTAAACATTTCTTTTACTGTGACATTCATTAGGTTTCAAAAATAATAATGTTAGTTTCAATTAATACTATCAGAATCAAAACGAGTATACACGAGATTGGTCAGATAGCTGTATTTTTGCGGCGTCGTTTTTTTACCTAAAGACTTTTGACGATATATTTTAAAATTGAAATATATATTGAAGACAGAACCCTTAGTGATTTCAAACATAATCGTTTTATTTGATCGAAAAAAGCCTCATATGACATCATGTTTTCTCAAGGCCAAGATACCATATGATATACCAAAAATATCTCAGAGGATGTTATTCGAAGAAAATATACATAGAAGTAACATTCAGAATAATATATTTTTCTATCTACAATAAACAAATTAAAAAATACTTTGACGGACTTTTTCAAAAGGCCCCAATATGTATTCTTTGAATTTTCAAACAAAAATATCAAGGTACAGATTCTGCCATATTCTTCGATGTGGATTAGATGTAAATCACAAATGAGTGCATTACCCTAGAAAGAGAAAATGTTCTTTTTTGTGGCGTTAAAATGTAGTGATATATATATATTAATGCAAATTTGATCAAACGCTTTAGCCATACATTGGTTATATGTCTATTTATCCATCGTGCGAAATATAATTTACATAAATTAATTACTGACGAAGGTTGAGATTGAGATCGTGGATTTCAAATGTATGGTATTTTGAGTTCTATACTTAAAAAACAGCGAAGAGATCATTGATAATAAAAAAACCTTTCTTTTATAAATGTAGTTGAAAATCTAATTCATGTCTTAATTGAAAAAAGTCGACTATAGAAAATATTAAAAGATTATATTGAACCGAATATCACTTCAAATGAAATAATTTCTGAACATTTACACTTTCGATATATAAATTAAACATCGAAATGATGTCCATTTTTCACTACCCTGCCTTTTTATATCAAAAAACAGTCTCACCATTATCCCATCGAAGGTTGTACATAATGATATAGTGGTAACTCAATAATTATTCCAATAATTTGATTGAAGGCTGACACAGGCTACGCAATAGTTAGATAATGAAAATGTATTCATTCAAAAATTTATTAAAGGAATTGATCATTTCAATCTAAGAGATTGGGATGGAAGAAATAACAAATTGTAAATACTACAGAGAATGATTATAAAAAATCGATAACCCTAAATTAATTGAATGCTATATGAACACTGCAAATGTAAAAAGAAATAAAAAGTTTTTTTATTAGAGTAGAAGCTCACGGGAAATATGAATCGTAGATATATCAACACGGATCTAGATTTCGACGAGATCAGATTATATGTATATATTAGCCATCACCAAACAATTACCATTATTATACAATGTATATTGTCACAAAAAATTATCAATTTACAGAAACAGAAATTCGTGGGATAGCAGAAACATTGTTCCTGTTTTTATGCATATTATAAACTATTTTTATCTTAATTGCGTCTGATAGTCATTGATATTTTGGAGGTTTCATTGTTTTCTATCATCATATCAATCCAAACAAATCTCAACAATCGGCAAATCAGCGTTTTCTATAAATGTATTGCAGAGAATCAATTTGCGGGTTATAAAATTAATTTGAAGCGTTAAAGACATTTCGTTTATAAATATATTGGGTTAGCTGATTTTACAGCTGCAGTCTATGGTGGAAAACCGTTTATTTAAGTAAAGAAAACATCAAATTTATCCATGAAAACAAATGGTGAAATCATTTAAATGTATCTGGCGACAGATTCTATCGAATACTCATATATACATGAGTGATGACAGTAAATCTAACAATGGCATATTTATTTTGATATTCAAACTCAAATCAAAGAGGTGATCATATCAATTATACATGGTTACGACTGTGTATATTTAATTTTTTCGATTCAAACTAAAGAGAGATCAAAAAAACATTGTTACGTTTTTAACTGACCGGCAAATACCGATCTGCAAACGGTAAAAATGTTAATGAAGGACTCTCGACATTCTAGTATACCAGGTATTTTTTATTTTATGACAAGTAAATATACATAATTTTGATAAAATATTAAAATAAATTAGATTTGCACGCAAGAAGATAATCGAAGTAGAAACTTTAAATTGTGAATGCGCTAAATGCCTCCCAACAATTTGGTATATTTCCTGAAAATTCACTGTAAAAATGATTTGTCTGATTGCTTATAGTAAATAAAATATCAATCATAAATTTTAAACAGTTCATTTCGTTTAGTAAAATAATTTATTTCAGATAATTTTCGATGTTTTTTTATCCGGTTATATTGGAGGAATGTGAATAATCCGACAACGCAATTGATATTTTCGAAATTTCAACATGTTAGATGAAAACGTCTTCAGAGGATACTGGGCATTTCGATAATAGGGCATTCAGCCAGTACAAACGAATTTTGAATATCGATCTTAGATTGTTATTAGACTGTGGTAAGATTTAATACACATTTTTTAAAATTACACACCTCCCTTTTCAAAAAAAGTGAACTATGCAATTTAATTTAACGTTAATTGAAACCTTTTTAATGTATCTTTTCATAAATAGAAAATACAATTCGGCGATATCTCAGTTGGGTTGATGATCGTTATCCGGAAACCGCATCATCATTCCAAAAATATCGTTTTACAATTCAACTTGATTTAATCAGAATTTTTTTTGGTAACAATCAAAAATCACGAAAAGATATCGAAATTATAACATTTTTATCAGTGTCATTAAAATGTATTCAATATTAATTTCAAACGATGGACGAGTCATATTATAAAAAAAATGCTGCTTTCTATTATCATTTTGAACCGTTATATTTTTTTGTTAACGGCTTTTATCAGCATATATATCGGATATTTTTATAAAGGAAACCGTTTCGATCGCACGATCTTTGTAAATATCAGGAAGTTATGTAGAAATATGGTGTGATGATTAATATATTATTAACAGCTTGTATATAAATAAAGGAATCTGAATAAAATTATCGCTTATAATATAAATGATGAACAATTAGAATTTTTCAATAGAATGAATAAAAAGATGATATTGAAGGCTGAAAAAAACACATCGTACCACTAAATATCTGTTTATTGAGCCGACATGATTGTCAAATAGTAGATTAAGCGATTAATAATTCTAGTTTGAACGCGCGTGGTTATTTTAATTAAGTGAATGAATTATTGCAAAATTATTCACGAATTTGCATTAAATGTCGATCGAGTTAACCGCCGAGGGGGTCGTGAAAAAATTATCGGACAAACATGGATGAAGAAATTAGAAGAATCAGTGAACTCTATCCTAAGTTAAGGAGTCAGCATTGACCACCTGCTATGAAATATTGACACGCTCTCTCGCCCTAGACATAAAACTGCATTCGTTGATTGTAATCACAAACAAGGTAATTTTTAAATTAAGAGATCAAAAATACACCGAATTGTATTGACAATGAGTTGGTTAAAGTAAAGATGTCTGCATATAGAAAATCTATAATTCTTGCGTTGATCACCTTAAAACACAGGTGGATTCAGACATGATAAATCAGGTAAGCACATCTTTAAAAGATCTGCGCTTTGCTTTCTATTTTATACACAAGAACGAATGTCGGGATTATTTCACTTTATAAGATGTTCAAAGATGTACATTCAACAGTTCTGGACAAATTAAAAGAAGGTGGGGATCAATATGACGAATTGTTTCCAAAAAAGGCCTCGATAATTTTGATGAGAGAACTCTTCAACGATTACAAGAATGTGATACATACCAATTTAGATTCGATAAGATCCGAAAAGATTCAAGAGGTCAAAAAAATATGTGGGGATATTCTCGTATATCATTTATTAATTTCTGTCTGATCTAATGATAAGTTTCAAACACGATCCTTGTTTAGATGAAATAATTGATCTTTGTAGAGCCAAAGTCTGTATTTTCCCGCACAAAAACATTTGCGATGATAAAAATTTTTTGGCGATATGGTTTTATTTAAGAGATGCGGTTGATGAAAACCCTGGTTTCATGAGCTCTTGCTTGAAATGTATCATGACATACATTAGGAACCTTAAGGTTTGATAGAATTAGATCAGGTGGTGAGTCAGTGGGAATATGAGAGAGAATATCGATTTTTTACAAGTTTGATAAACGATTTACGACCTATCGTTGATACAAAAATACTAAATCAAGATGATAGCTGGTATTTAGTGAATAACCTAGGATTGTATCAATTTCCAGAATCGTAGCAGCGCTTTCTGATAAGTTTTTCTGGACATATATCAATTCAGTCGATGCAAGTTCAATTTCTCAACTCAGCTTGATGATTTCTCGTTTTGCGATGAATTGTCATACCTTGGAAAATTCGATAACATCTACGTAAATCTTTTTTAAATAGATTTACAATGAAGTCTCAAAATTTTGGACTAAATTCGTATTTCGTTTGAATTCGTCAAAATTTCCGTTATTGAAAAAATTTACGGAAAAATACTGCGAAATTTTCTTGAACCATACATTACAGGCTTTGTTTTTATTTGAACCAATGATGGTTAGTATTGTTTGATTCCTAGATTGATGCCCCAAATCATCCTAAATATACTTTTGTTGTAGAAGTTCGAACAAGGATTCTACACATTCTGAGAACTTTATACGAATTTATTCCTGTTGAACATCGTTTACATAGCATAATTTCTATTTTAAGGACCAATCCAACGAATGACTCTAGATTAGAGTCATGCTTATTTTTCCTATCTGGAATGATATCAGACACTTATTTTTCGGTTGATTTCCAAGAAGTCGTGGAAATAATTGTCAATATTTCTCCCAATTCTACAATCTTATTGATCGAAACGAGCTGTAGATTTTTGAAAGAATTGATTGATCGTTCTAATCGTCAAAAAAAGATTTACGGGATATCACCTATTTCTTTTAATTTTACATATAAGTGGCTAGCACGTGTATCTGGGCAAGCCTCAAAGTTTATCGAATATCAAAGAGATTATGACAGCCAATTACTGGCAGGAATCCTTTCAGATATTGATGTAAGTATATTCTTGAAAAGTATATCAATAATATACTGGTTTTCTGTAATGAACACAATGAGATCAAGCGCCTCGCACATTTAATGGCGACTGTGGTTAAAACGTACCTCAACGAGAATAATTTCGTTGATGTCTTAAAAAACCTTGTGAAATTTTATTCAAAAAAATTGGATCAAGTTTGTATTTTTTTAACTAGGAATTCGAAAATAATCCTTGTATCAGTGATTCCGCTCGTCTTACATCCTATATTATCTCAGCATTCTCAATTATGTTGGAGGAAATGGCAGGAGTTATTATACAGCATTCTCATGCGTCGACTATCGAAAAGGTATTGTTGAGACATTATAGGCGACCATTCTATGTTTGTCAGTGATTAATCGATTCAAAGATAATGAACAGATATGTGGAGATACTTGCTCCGTTTTATATGAAATCATATATGCTTCAAGAGAGGTTTACAACAATCACATTACGTTGTTTGAACGAGTAAATCATGGTTGACATCAGTTGCTGCATTTTTATCATTCCACTGGCTTTTCGTGCTGGTTTGTACCGTTCCTACCTTTTATCCATGCTTATGAAGACAATTTTGTTAGTAGAAAATGGGTTTTCCAGCATGGAATAGTATCGAAGATAATTATCAGCCGTTTTTAGAGCAGGCAAGCGTCTATTTGCCTAATGACAATATTGACGAAAAACCTCATCTTCTACGGTACATCATGGAACTTCTTAAATCGTATTTTTGAAAAAATATAGAATATTAACGTATCAATATGATGAAGTTATGAGGAATAGGAATATCAAGCGATTAATAGACAGTGCTTGTAATGGACTGTTGTCTCATGATGAATTTACAGTTTACCAATGCCAAAATGTAATTATCCAACTGTTCACGCATTGTTGTACCTCAGTATATGGTTCATGATGTAGATTTCTAACAGGAGTCTAGAAACACAATCGATTATTTTGAAATTATTCGATTCTTATTTTTCCAAAATCGTACAACGTATGCTTTTTGTTCACCTAGATTGCATTCAGGCAACTTTAACCTTTGATAATGTTGTGTGTAGAAGAGGTTGGTTCCGCATTTTACACATCATGAATAACGCTGAAAAATATTAGATACACACATTTTTAAAAATCGAAGAATGGTTCTTGGACGAATGTTTGCAAATGTGTCTGGACAAAATGAGCTCCTACAATAGAACTCGGGATGAGTTTATGAAGATAATCAAGTAAGCATGTTTCTAATCAGTGCATCTAACGAAAAAGAGGCGATGCATTTAGCCGAGCTCGACATTTCCAAAATAATTAAAAACTAGACATGGCTTTTTATTACATTAATAGTATAACATGGAATAGAATAACCTATTTTAAAATCTTCCATAAAGCATCTTCGTTAAATCCTCACATAATCGCATTTGTTGATTTTTTGTTTCTTAAACTGTTTGTGATAGACAATACGTGTTGTCGTTACACATTAATGTGATACACGGTTTCATCCTGAACCGCATATGAGAAATATAAATATAATTCTTTATAAAATTACAATATATGTTGCCTTTAAAAGATTAACCATGGATTATTCTCTTCTGTTTCACATAATTGGAAAAAAAGATAAATCAGCACCTTTCAGGAGATATTCGTTAATCCACTGGTATAAATAACTGATCGTAGTTGGCACAGATGGACTCAGTTATTTCTTTATCGAAAAAAAAAAAGGCTACAATCAACAACTACTCAAAAATGAATGTCTCTTTGAATTTATTTACACTATATTGATGAATAATTAAGTCAGTTTTCTTTTTAGAATATATCTAAACTAATCTTTTCGTATAGTATCAATTCTATTGTGATTGAATATGTCTATGATGAGGCTCTGATATAAGGTGATACGTCAAATTTTCACAGTATATTGCAGCATTTAATTTGTAAATGTAAACAAATATCGGCCTAATAAGATGTGTATTACCAAGACGAGATTGAGGTTGATCAACAAGACACAAGTAGCTGTGTTTAATGGCAGATTTCTCACATATATCAAAATGGATCTAAAATCAGTACACATGTTCTGATAGGACGAGTACTCTTCTTTAATAAGTAAAAAGGACCAGATGCTAGAAAGTATATTAATTTCACGATGATATAAAGCTTTATTATCTTGTTCAAAATCGTCGATAAAACAATCTGAATTTTTTTACATATTTGTTTGTCGCTATTGAGCTCTGAGGGTGTTCATTATCCATGGAAATACCTTTTAAATTTATAAATATTGGAAAGAATCATTTATTCAAAAATATATTTGTCAAGTGGAATTTAGGATGAAAATCCTGTCTATGAAAAATGAATTGAGACACGATGATATCCGATAATTAAAATATTATATTTCATGAAATAATATTAAAGCTGACTATATTTACCTTTTAACTGAGATTGGGAAAAATATATTGTAATGATGAATAGTTAATGTAACAATTTTAGCTTTTTTTATAATTTTGACATACTCTGATCATGCTAAACCAGAAGGTTTTGATATGAAAGAAGCAATTTAAATTAATTATATTTTTTCCTTAACAGAATTGCATTTTATTACTAAATATGTACAGTTTGTTTTAAGTTTTACAACACTATTGAGGGCGTGGAGATAATCGCAAATTGATTAAATATATGCAATTATTATTGGATTTTATGAGTTTATAACGAGATTTTTTAGTAGGATTGTACGTAATTTGATGGAAGT
The DNA here is from genome assembly GCA_000827895.1 of Thelohanellus kitauei. Lineage (NCBI taxonomy): Eukaryota > Metazoa > Cnidaria > Myxozoa > Bivalvulida > Myxobolidae > Thelohanellus > Thelohanellus kitauei. The sequence continues at coordinate 16,511 of JWZT01005158.1, forward strand.
ATTCATAAAGATTGTATAATTGTGGCTTTCAGAATATCTGAATATAGACGGACTAAAAAGATCCCATTCACACTAATTTAAAGAAAAATGAGCGAAAACTTAATTTATTAATTATCTTAAATAAATTGACTTGAAATTTTCCTGATTTTTATCATTATATGATTTTCTATACACTTTACTCAATGTGCACATTACTACGGAGAGTGCCTTTATTTTTTAATGATTTTTTTTCGGATTCGATTTAATAATAATGAAAATATATTCACAAAAACGACAATTAAACAATTTTTAATTTCCTAATATTTCCATCAATATTTACAGAATGGTACAAGTACGTTTCTCATTTATTTAACTGACAGTTATTGCTGTCAAAATTTGGTTAGGTGCACTTTTTATCGGTATTTTTTAGATTATATTCATAGAAGTCAACAAAATATAATAAATAAATCATTATCACTTAAACCATCACAATTCATCCATTTGGAAAGAACTCTCAGCATGATTGATGTAGTTGGCTCGAAATGCATATCAAATAGCTTACATGATATTTGATATAAAGTTGTGAGCTCCACGAAATTTACATCTCTGTCTCAAATAAAATTTTATCGTTAAAAAAACCTACGTATTTTTATTGAGAAATGAAAAATATCTGTTATTTTATCTGTTGTTGATATGAGTCAAAAACGTTATGATGACAATAGTCAAATACAACTTTATCTGTTTAATATAAAATTTCCCTCCCTCGTCTGGATGTATTACAGATTTATTTGGAAATTTTTTGAAAATTTGACATTTAAATCATCTAAAATAACCAATGATTACGCCTTATATCAAATCTTTACTACGAATGGAGTACAACAAATTTAAAAATTTATGAAGATTCGTTTTTTAGACTCAGAAAGTAACAACTTTTTAAGTAACAAACATAAGTGAGATATTGAATTCAATATCATTTCTAATTTTAAATAATGACTGAAAAAACAGGTCTACGTTTATCGCATTGTCTGTTTTTTTGGTAAATTTTAATGTTACAAATGATCTTATCGAGGTTACATGCAGTTAATTTTGAATTAAGCATTCCAATTTCGAAGTAAAGAAGTAGTAAAATTATGGTCAAATTTAGATATATTAAAGATGAGTTTTGTAAATTCCAGTTCTTCAATTATTACTGCCACAGCATGTTTGAGTAAGCAATCAGTTGAAATTTTCCAAAAATATAATTACGCGTAATTTCAGATAACTCAATACTTAAGAAATAGTGAAATTATCGAAAAAAAGACAAATTTGTTGAAAGGGCATAGATACTGTTTTTGATAACGGTTAGGAAAAATATATGGAGGTTTTGATTAAATATATTTTGAAAAAACCAAAATAGATAATGACTATTAAAATGTTAAAAAACTAGGTCATTCATCACTAATAACTAACGATAAATCTCCAATTATGTATTTTCTATTCAGGTGCTATATAAACAAGCAAAAAATCTAACCACATATTAACAGCATTCGAATGCTCAAGACTCTAAATTATATTATTATAACTGGGATGTACCTATATAATAATAAAGCCATACCACATGAATGAGCGAATGCATCACATTATATAATCGTT
>JWZT01005158.1:36828-46968 GCA_000827895.1 Thelohanellus kitauei
TGATGGGAGACAATGTAACAGATTCTCAAGATGTGGAATTTCCCCAAAAATGAATAAAATGGTATTAGAATATTTTTTTAGAATAATGAAAAAAAACATTAGATGTTATAAATTTATTTGCGATCATAATAATTTATTGTAATGACTTTCTCTTGTACTTTTTGGCATTTAAAATTCATGAATCCGATTTCCGCATTTAGCAGAATCGCGGATTCCACAAAATTTAAATCCATTTGTTAGCTTAAATATCATCGATGTCAAATAGATAATAACATAGTGAAAACGATCACACTATATTTGGTTTAATTATCATTTAACAATAAGTAATTTAAAAGTATTAAAAATGATTTCACTAAATATACGAAAATATACGAGTAATATATCGAAAAATCAATTATGTATTTAGCTTGAACGGGTATTTTTAAAAAATCAAATGAACATTATAATCAAAAATATCCTGAGACAGAGAAAATCTGTTCTTCGATTTCAATTTCAATAATTTTTTGAAATCAATATTTTATAATTTGGTTTTTCATTAATAATCTGATGAAATTAAGAATTTTCGATGAATCACATTTCAATCGTCGAATACCCAATCAAACTATAATAAAAAAAAAACTTAAGCAAATTCCAAATTCATATCAATATATACAGGATGTTCCAGAAAAAGTGACAAATTCTTTGTTATAATAATAAATTTCTTTAATACAATTGAAACGTGGTTAAATTAGAGATGAATAATATATATTATTATTCATTTATTATCAATAAATAAATACGTATTTGTATCATAGATCTTATAGATATAGAAAAGAAATTTTAATATAATCTTATAGTGTACAAAAACAGTCCACGATGATATATTACTTAATTTTCAAACGATTTTTTATTCTAGTCAAGCCTATATCATATCACAATTTATTATCTACTTGAAGCGAATTTTGCGTCGGAAAATGTGATTTGATTATTAAATTATAAAAAGATTATATAGGTTGTTTTTCACGTAATTCAAAAAAATCTTTTGTAAAAAGCGTTGAATACAAACTTATTATTGTTTTATTTAAAAATTTAAATGATGTTAAAACGTTTTGTTAATCTCCTTAAATATTTAAAATGTCAGCCTCTGCCACAAATACAATATTGAAGCCTTTCCGCCATTTATAAATACATCTTCCTATCACATCTTGATGTGTATTAGCGAAAGCGCGTTCAAACATTTTTTATTTCCCAAAACTTTTAATATTAGATTGATAAAATTTTGCACACAGCAATTCTTTTTTACATAGTCTACAGGATTTAAATCTCGGATGCTGGGTGGCTATTGAGTCGGTCAAATGAACCCTGATGAACTTTTCTTTGATATATTGTATCTTTAGCATGAGAGGCGGAAAAGCTATCTTGCGGAAAATACAAATTATTTCTAGAAAACTCTTTAATCTGAGGCAATAAAAGTTCATTTAACAGATCATTTCGATTATAATCTTCATATTTTTTTGATTATAGGTGCAACACCAGTCGGTCCTTTTTTTCATTAGAACAACCATCTCGAGAAACAATTATTGATCGATAAAACATTATTAATGTTCTTAAAAATCTTTTAGAATCGAATTTCTGTTTGACGAACTTATTGTGCAAATATACACGGTCTTCTGAGAATTTAATTGTAGCTCAAGAGCGAAAAATTTTACATTAGCAAAAAAAAATAACTATTATTCTATATTCGTTAAACCTACCAAGATTTAGTTAACCGGCTATTCTTTGATTCTGATTGTTTTTATTTGATGCTGTTCCGTTTTCTTTTCAAAAGAAAATAACTTGTTAGAGTTTTTTATCATTTTATGTACAGAACTTCGTGTAATATGAGTTTTCGGCATAGTTGACGAATGTTTCGGTGTGTGTACTGCTGAATTTTTTTGAATTAAAATTAGTCGTTCAAGGTAAGTAATATTTTCTTTTATCCTAACAGTTAATCGTCAACGGATCTCGGGTTTTCGAACGATAGATCTTGTTTAACCTATTTTTCTTTTCTATATATCTATTGTAGATTAAAACATTTTCCATTATGAAATAAACTCATCGCCTCCTTTGATGCATTTTGTATTACTTACCTAAAAAGCTTATTATCATCGCGGCTACTTCATACAATTTTAGCCAAACAAGTAATGTCTGATTATAACGATTCATATCAAAACTAGAAATTTGCGAATGATGAACGATACATTAATATACGTTTATCTCAATTTAAAATATATATTTTTATTATCCCAACGAAAAATGAATTAAAATTTGATTGCGATTTGTGATATGATACAGGTTGGATCCAAATAAATAATTTGATGAACTCAAAGAAAAATCTCATCGTTAATTGGGTTTAGAACGTTTTAAGTATGGATTGTAATTATGTTCATTTCGATAACTCAACAGTCTAATTAATACTCATAAAATTTTTATATCATATGATAATATGCTATCGATTTTTCTCTTACAATTTAACAAAGGTTGAAGATTTACGTGATTCCTTATGAAAACAAGAAGGTAAAACATTTTTTTCTTTCACTAACATTTATATTGCGATTGTATTTATTTCTACAGGGAAGCGACAGACAATTCTTAACAAAATGTTAATCAATCAACAGATTTACAAAATTCATCTGTAAGTAAAATGTCCATAAAAATAAAAAAAAATTGATAAAAAGTAATACATACTAACATAAATATTTTATCTGCGAGAATGTTTTATTAAGGTTATCTATGTATTGCATTTTTGTAACTTTTAGGAATGAGATACATTCATTTTCATTAGAAGATTTTTTTATATATTTTTATCAGACACACATTCGACAAAGATTTATTGCATGTATAGGTCGAACTGAAAAAAGAAATTAAACTAACGTATTTCAGCTGATAGTATGAGAAGACGGATTTCCAGACATTAAATATTATCAATGCTCAGTTTCCTACTTCTTATAAGATCAATTGTAATGTTAAAAAGGTTCACATAATTTCTCAAGTTTTCCATCTGCGAGAATGCGTTGAATGTTAGAACTACTTTTTTCTTTATTCTAACAGTACAAAAATTGCATTTAAAAGTTCGAAATATCCAATGGATCAAATCAAATTCCGTTACAGTAGTTTTGTGTAGATTTTTAACAAATGTTTTGGTCATTTTATGTTTCTGAAGTGTTAAAAATTTACTATGAAGTTTTTTGTCATATATTTAAATTCCAAATATCAATTTCTTAATATTGATGAGGTTTTACAAGGGTTTGACAAATCTGAGAGTATAGAAAGGTTAATGTTAACAATTTCGGGTAAAAGATTCACTTGGTTTTGAAATTTAATAAACCTCTGACAAATAAAAATACATATTTATTTTCTCTATAAATTATTTTGCAGTGTATTTAACGCATTCTAACGTGTACAATTAATCAAAATTATTGGATTCAGCAATCGTCGGATATACCCTGATATTTGCAATCACTCACATTAATAAATACTTTATTTTTGTCAATATATAAGCTAAAAGTAAAAAATAACATTTCATCATAAAAAACAGCACCTTTGTCTATAAAAGATCTGAGTACCCAGCCTCATTTTTTCACTAATAATTAATAAAACGGCGATAATTAAGATCGTTATTAACTTTATATTTTTAATCACATATTGCATAATTTGCCATAATTCTTCATTAAATGTCTGTGGTAAATGACCTCACAAGAATGTTTCAAAACTATAAAATAATTTCTCGATCTATTTTTTTATTTCAGTGTAGCAACACACTTCTATCGAGCCATTGTAATTTTTCCCCCAGTCTGATCTAAATTAATGAAATTTTATAAAGTTGACTATGATGTTAAAAAATCCATTCAATCGAATAATTTTTCAAATGGTTTCCAAAAGTTTCACATTGATATTTTAAAAATCTAAGAACATCCTATTTTAATCAAGTCAATTGGTAATTCAAAAAAAATATTTACTTATTCTTACTTATTTAACATTACTGATATGCCGATTTTGATAACAGCAAAACTAATTTAAGATCTTTTACATGCTGGTTGGTTCTGCCTATAGACAATGGACGTGTTTGGTGTTTGATATTTGACTCTCTTAGCAGATGATGAAAAATCTTAAAAATTTAAAAATCTTCACAGCTCGCAAGTCTCTAAATATTATTGCGGATACATTTATCAAACCATTATTTAATGTATTAACCCTGTATGTATGATTTTACACTTGAACATTCTAGAATTGCCACGAAACTAATAATTGCGAAATCTCAAGACCATTATCCATTCTTAGAATGATACACATAATTTTTCACAAACTTTTTTGGAGTACTTCCATTGGATCATCCTGCATAATCGTTCAATTATTTAATGGTGAATAAATCTTGTATATTAAAATCTCTCCAAATGATGCTTTCTGTTATTCTACAATTTTATATATACAAAACGTGTAAGAAGGCTCATTGGAGTTGAATGGAAATTCTACGTGGTCTAGTTTTCAATTTTTAAATTCAAGGTGTCTTTGATCATTTATAATTTATTCGTCTCCGTGCCAATTTAAAAATGATAGAATCTAAAAATGTTTGGACAATAATTTGATATCAATTACTAAAAATGTTTATGGAATTATTGACCAAGCGAGTTAAAGAAATTTTAGCTAAAACCAAAAAAATATATATCTTAATTTTCCTTTTTTTTTAACAACACTGGAGACTGTACATAACACAGTCCAGCTTTCCATGAATTCACCATGGAACGGTTGTGGCTCTTAGTCATTTGCAACAATTCCTGTCCATTCACAAAAATGGTTGACGGCAATGGCAAACATTAATTATATTCTTCTAGAGTCTACAAAACTCATAGTTGATCATGAGGGGATATTTGTGACTCATCTAACAAATAAAGGTAACTATTTCATCACTCTATACTCGAAATATACCAATATTATCATCCACACATGACCATTTTAAACGAGCTATAGCGATTGAACGAAGGAGAAAAGGGTTGCGCAGCCCTAGTTTACACCATATAGATAATCAGTCACGAAGACATCTAAGCAAATTAGTTTATTCGTCAACATTACCAGAGATATGCTTCGTCTAAACACTGCTATAGTATCCATATCCGTTTCTATAATCTCGAATAATGCAACAGCAAATGAAAATCCAACCTTGACTAAGATGATTCTTGCTACAGCGTTGCTAAGGTAGGACAAAGTCTACTTATATGATTGCGATTTTGGCCATATATTACTTCTAGATAAGCTAAACTAACCTAAAAGCTTAAAACTGAAAAAGAAAATTTACAAAAACTCAGAAATATTTCAGAGAATTTTACTCAATGAGATTAAAACGTACATAAAAGTTCATAAATGACTATCGCCTAGAGTTACAGATATTAAAGAGCGTCTTTTAACTGGTTAACAAAAAAAGGATATAAATTCAGCTTGTGAGACTAAATTTAAGCAGTCCAATCAACTGAAATCAGAAACGCATTGAACCACATTTTAGATAAACTTCTCAGGATCTATCGACGAGAGTTAATCAGTTTTTGAATCCATGTTTATTGTTTTTTATTTCATTTAAATATCTACCGGAATCTTTGATGTTCCAAGTATCATAATACTGATAATTTTATGAGATGGCTTTTCAAGAGTTTTTAATAAATTATTACATGTTTGGACCAAGAGTTTTAACGGTGTATTGGCTGGCCTAACAAGTAAAAAATATATAGATTTCGCTTATTGAGACAAAAATTTAATTGAGGATACATATCAATCGATATCTGATTGCCCGATGAACGATTTTCCTGAAATCATAATATATTCAAAAATACAACCTTAATTTTATTTATAAAAAGAAGTTAAAATCGTCAAATCTTGAATTGGTATCCCCAAAGATAAATTTGAGTTCATATATCAGCGTAAAGAACTTTAGAAGGGCGTCGACTGGGATTTTAGGATATGTATTTGTTTGTTGTGATATAATTGAACATATATTTGAATCATGCATCATTTCAGAGTTTGCATGACCAACGTTTATTGGTGCAAAATCGCTTGGATTAGCATTACATTTTCTCATCAGAGTATGTGCAGTGTTTATATCCAAATAATTGAATTCGTTAAAAGAATGAAGAATATTCGCCATTACTTGCTTGTAAACATTGTAGATATTAGTTTCGAAAATTTCAGGCTCTTGATTTTTATAATTATTCCACAGATAGGACCGGAGTCCTAAAAAAACATTCTTTATAAAATTTTGGTCGATTATCTTGAGGTGTTTATTCTTCAGATGCTGATACATCAATAATTTTTGATGATTTTGAAGTTTGTTGATATAGATCTTATCACTCAACTCTGTGATTATTTGTTTCAATGTGTTTTTGACCTGGGTAAAAAACCTGTTTAGGGGCCATCGCTTCAAATTCAAAGGTTCAGGAACATCAATGAGGAAATTCGTTGACATGTATAAATAATGCAGTTCTATAAATTAATAAACAATACTTCGTTGTTTTTTCTCTGATAACTTTGTTAAAAACCGATGTATTTTTTCGTTGTCGCAATCAGAAATTTCAATATGTAGCGTAACGTGGCTTTTGATGAAATATTGCGTCATAAACAATCTGTTTTCAAAAGACATATCATTGAGTAATGTTTTTTCAATGTACTTTTGGACCGAATCGTGTAGTTCAATCAAAATTGCTCTTAACCAAGATTTTGCTGAGTGGTCAATAATAGGAAAGGTCACTAAAGTTAAATATAGTACATTGAATCTGTGCTTTATTATTTTGAAGATTTCAAATTTACCAAATCCATTAACAGCATGTTTCATTTTTTTTGATAGATCGATGGCAAATATTGATGCCATAAGTATCAATTTATCAATCGTATCAATATTAATAGAATTTTCAGATCCTTTTACAATGCCTTTCCATTTTTGTGACATACGCGGAAAAACCTGAAGATAGTCTCTTTTGTTGATCTCGACCAAAAATATCGAATCGGTGTTGATATAAAATTTGGATATGTTGAATTCGACTCCATCTAACAATTTTAAACCATGGAACACCCGACAGATTATGAACAAAAGCCATGCTATATCTTCATCTTTGGTGCTTGAATATTTATTCTTTATTTGATTTTCGTTTTCTGATAGTTGTACACGACATAAACCAGAATTCTTCTTATGATGTAAATTATATATTCTTGTGCACATATTCCGGAATCTGTCAGATACATTCGTTTTTGAGTTATGGAAATTACAATAAAAATTATACACACTATTTTCAATGATAAAACAGATATTTTTTGGTTCATGCGAGATGCATTTTCGGAATGAATCAATAAATGGCTCTACATAAAAACTGAACACAGGGCTACAAGTTTTGATATGGTTTAAAAATAATTCGAGTATTGGCGTTGATTTTCGATACTTTTCTAACTTATTACATCGAAATATAAATGTGAAGACCTTGAATATTAAAATTTTCGTACATGATATCCCTTAGAATCAGGTCCAACCTGACTTAACATTCGGAATTTGTTACAACGATTTGTTGGAAAACGCTGAATTAATAAACAATAAACCTTTGAGAAAAATTGATACAAGATGTGAGATTTAATATTTTTGACACCATTCATCTGTACCACCAAATCCTGAGACGAGGTACTCACCATATAATGTTCGATAGCTTCTTTGATTGTTTCAGAATCATTATTGTTCAACATCCTAACTTTTTTCTAAAAATCAAAAAAAAATAATGTATTTAAGGTCAATCACAATTGAGTAGAAAATATATGGGGTTTAACGGAATAATACCCCACAGATAATTTAATTTTATGCTTTCTAGACGAAAACCATTAATCACCTACCTGTTAAATTTTTGACCAAAATAATATGTCGGTTAAAATTATTTAAACTTATAAAAATTTGATCACAAATACTTTGAAAATCCAGGATCAATATCTGTGAATAAATTAACACAAAACTTTGATCAATCAAAAATTGTGGACGATTTAACAATTTTTTCTAATAACCCATACAAAAACTGAATAAAATCATCGTAACGCATTCGTATGACCATAGCGATGGATTATTTACAATTAATTAATTTGTTTAAAATCACAAATTTGTATTCTTATCTCAATTTCAATTATCAATTTCTCAATGAATAAGTTTCAAAAAAATATCTGATCGTCGATTTTATTGATCAAATGTCCAATATTTTTGATATAGTCCCCAATTTTTTAATGCAATCCATTCCAGCGCAGGTCAAAATTATAGAAAATATCTGATATTTTGTTCACTTTTATTTAGGATTCAAAGATTTAATTTTGAAGTGATAAATAATTAGGTATACCGACGAAAATATCCAACGATCTCTGATCGTTTACGATAATATCCCCACAGTAAATTATCATAATGTCAATAAAATTTATCAAAACTAGAAACGTAAACAAATTCATGATTTTGAAAAAAAGTCTGAACATAATCGAAAGATTGAATTTCGGGTTCGTTTTTAAAAACTGCGTTTTGAGTATATAAACTGCTTTGTACGTTGAATATGGCCTATCAACATAACTTAAAGTGATAAAATAACGAACTTGAAAAAAATATAATTTTATGCAACAATGGTGTGTATATATTTCAAATTGTTGTTTCCATGCATTGTTGCTGATAAAACATCCGACCCAAAATAACATGTGGTACATCGTAAATACAATTTTATCGAAAATATGCAATTTTTTAAAGTTAATAATCATGATAATAACATATAAAACGAGTTCGTACGAATATTCTTGAAAATTAATGCAATTTTGATCTTCAAATAATTGTTTAACATTTGGAAGATAAAAAATTCATTAAAATAATTTAATAAATAGCTATTTTTGCGTATTTTAATAAAATTTAAATATATCTGAATACACCTAACGCGGAAGATATTTAATTCGTTTTGTGTCTGGCCGTAGAAAAATAAACATTATTCATCATTCATACTTTCTTCATATATTTGTCAAATTATTTCTAGTTTGATCATACGCAAGACACAAGTGAGCTTAATTCGTCGAATGGATAGTATAACATATACAAATATCGATAAGATAAATATAAGGTTGTGCAGTTATTTTCATTAAAATATTCAATCAATTGTCTACTCTGAGTCATAGCAGATTAACTTTGTTTTGACAGGAGAATCACTGGACAAATAATTAATAAACACTCGAGAACTCATTTTTATATTGGTCAAGAAGGATCATATATTCTTTTTCAACGAGAATTAACGAATATATTGAACCTAAAGATCGATTTTCTTACAGTATTATCTGATTGAGTATTTTTGGCTTTTTACATTATACTAAAAAATACAAATATGGTTGATTTGAGGCTTTAAATTTATATGTTAAATTAATGATAAAATGGGAAAAGTAATTTTTTGAATTTGAAATTTATACTGGTGTAAATACCACTTAGTGAGTTATCAAAATACTGAATTTGGATAAAATAGATTTTTTTGGGATGCTATATTTCTGTATATCAATTTATATCAAATGTCTTTCATCAATTGAATTTTACGCTGTGTAATTCTCGATCAATTTAACAAAAATGGGCATCTGGCAAATAGAAAATGCATTGTATAATCTCTAAAATTGTATGATGCGTGCCGTACTTTATAAATATGATAGATGATAAATTGTTTAATTGGTCTCTAATACTCTTTCTTACAAATTTATAGGTTAAAAAACTTATCTTTTTTTTAAACAATATCATATATTTTTGGGTAGATTTCCAAATTCTGAACCATTAATTACAATCATCATGACAATGTTTTTATATAAAATTTAGAATTTCCGTACATATCATTGCTAAGATCATTTAAATATTGCTCTGAAGGCATCCTTCATATCAAGAATAAATATGTTGATCAGTATTATTTATATATTTTTCCTCGTTTGTGAAGATGAAACAAATTATGTGGGTTGACGAATTAATCCTTAAAGTTTTTATAAGAGTAACTAGGAAATAATAGTTATTGAGTGTTGAATTTAGATATGGATATCTGAACATCGTCATCTCATATTTTACAATGCTTTCAGTTCGGGGAAATAAAGCTTAAAAGGACCATAAGCAATAAATCA
>JWZT01005158.1:49306-75551 GCA_000827895.1 Thelohanellus kitauei
GGTATACAATTTTTATATTATTATAATTAAATATTTGACATATATAAGCTGTATATATAAAAAAAAATATTTGAGATATGAAATGTTAAGACGCGCATTCTTCTCTTTAACTTTAAGTGATATCAACCAGTATAACCATTATTACACATTCATAAACCTTGCCTATCCGTGTGAATGTATGTCCATCAAATTTCAGTTTAGATAGAGAAATTCTTTAAGGGCGATTAGGAATGGAAGCATCGATTAATAAAAACGATTAGTGAATATATACACTTGATTTTCAACTACCTTGTTAATAATTGAAACGTAATAACAGGGTTGAAACATAACTTTGGTATTTTTAAACATCGATTTTGGGGATGCTTGTTTATTCAGCAGAGGTTGAAAAAGCATTCAGGTATTTTTGCACATCAATATGGTGGAAGATAAATTTAGAAACAAATGAAATAAAAAGCGAATAAAACTAAAAATAATTGCTTAGTTTTTTATATTTTTATTGCTTAAGGACATTTTACATACTAGGTTTTCAGGATTATTTCTTCCTTTTTAAGTTCAATATATTTTAATATTTCACAATTCACATGCCGGTGCCTTTTTCTTTCGCTGCAAGAAACAAATGATTTAAACATTCTCATTGAAGATAGAGGGTTTGATTTTTGATAAATCAGAATTATCAACTCCCTCCAAAATTATGAAATACTTCTATATGATATAAGTTAAAAAAATCCATGTAAAAAATGTGTGTTAACCAGACGCAACCCTAAATGGAATGGATGCATGTTTACTTAAAATTTCAATCTATTCCATTTTTCAAACTCAAAGGTATATTCTTGACAGTTGTAAATTAAACTTGTAAAAATAGACATTAATTTAACTGACACTGGACGCACTAGACCTTAATAACCCAGTACGTAACAGATCCTTTAGCCGTGAAATTATAAAGAAACTCAAAAATTTTATTGAGTTTTATTCATTTTTTTCTAAATTTTTCTTCCACGAAATCGAAGTTTGAAAATACAAAAGCTAAGTTTAAACAATGTATGCTGACCATTGTATCTTATGAAAAAATGCCATAACATAGGCTATATGACTATTTGACGCCTAAAATCTTTTTTCCGGGTAATAAAAACATTGCTTTTTGACATTCTATGCGAATCCACAGCTTATCTTGATGTATATTGGAAGCACCGTTTAAAATCTACAGACCATATCTTTAGAAGTTTGTAAAATATTTTTAATTTTGATATTGGGCTTGGATACAACTTGAAAATATCCATTCTCTGACCCGGTCTTATATTAGTTTTTGAGAATCAATGTGTAGAGAGAGACCCTATTTTTGACGAGGATTCTATCGTCTAAAAATATGATTCTCGAAACCAACGAGAGCATGAATGCGCCAAAGATAATACCTTTAGGGTTCTGATAGCGAAAACCAGATTGTAAAATACTGTTGGTCATCAGGATGTCCGACAATAACACCAAGACAGAATATTTACCCGTACCATTTAATGCATAAAGATGGAAATCATTTTAAATATTATTACTACATACTTTAAATACAGGAAAAAATCATATTTAACAACAATGAATTTGCCCTTGACCAGTTTGAGGGGAAATTATAATAGACCGATGTTAAAAAATTTCGACGGGGTAAACGTTTTTGTAACAATATTTTAACTTTATTTTTGAGGTATAATCATCACGCACAGCAAAATGAACAGCTAAAATGTTGATGGCATGACACATTCAAGTTACAGATTAAATTTCAATAAAAATCGTAATCTTTGTAATGACGTAGATAATCTAGAATTTTCTTTAACAAATAGTTAACAAAGGTCAGATTGGCACATTTGTTAACTCATGTTGTGTGTTAATTGATTTTAAGTTTCTGACTGATATAATTAAATTAGTCTACAAGTCGACGCATGTCATGTATAGAAGATCAATGAGTGGAATGATGAGTGACCATAGGACGGACGATATCGCTATTCGCATTGATATGATTATCCGAGGAGCGCTATTGACCACTTCGAACGAACAGGAATCTGACCCAAGGAAAGTATATACGGAGGTTAGATTATATAAATTGGTACTTGAACCTATCCTGGCTATGTGTACTGATAATGTGGATACTTCTACGTTGCATTTACTCGCGTCAAAGGTCGGTTATTTAGGGAGGTGCACAAAGTCAATACGTCCATATAAAAATTTCTATTTGTGTACTGATTGTGCGAGTTATGGCACCGTCCGATTATGCAAGGACTGTTATATTAGTTGCGTACACTTTGGACACAGTTATGTATCATCGACAGAAAAAATTGAATGTGTGTGCCATTGTGGAGACAATGAGTCTTGTGGGAATTCTCGACCGTGTTCTAATCATGATATTCCCAATGATAGGATAAACCTTCCAAAATTTTATGTAGAACGCATCAAAATTATAATGAGGCACTTTTTTAAATACTTGGAATTAATTTGCTGCGATGAGTCGTCATATGATGCGAATTTCTTAAATGGATGGCAAATAAATGACTATTTTAAAAAATTAAATATTCAAGATAAATCAGCAGGCCTCAAACCTGATGTTGAGAAGAAAGATGACTCAAAAAATGCTGATAAATGGTGTTTACTTATTTTTAGAACAGAGGACGAGGACCCTGAACACGCCGAATTGTGCTTGAATTTCGCGATTCCACATGCAACAACGTCAGGATATTCTTTTGAATTTCTATTCAAGGGATATTTATGTGTGAAGTATAGAGACACATTCGAGAATTGCCAGGCGTCTTGCGTCAATATAGAGAATTTTATCAAGAATCATATTCCTGGATCTGGCTTACATTGCCGAGTTATTAAGATGCACAGACTTTTTTTTATGAAGGTGTCGGGGTGCCTTATTAAGCTTATAAGCGATATGTGTTTCAATAAGTCGATATTTTGCGACATGATGTCTGAAATGGTATTCAAAGACACATCTTTGCCAGAAAAATTCTTTTTCACCAGAAGTTTGTGGACTGAAATCAGAAATGGCCTCGCCTATAGTGTATTTTTGCCAACCTTGTTTTCTAGAATGAATGGAAGGAATTTGGTAAATTTTTTTTTGAAAAACTTCGAGCTTTTGTATACTGAGTTACTGATGAGTAGCCCTTTGAGAAAGTATTTATTTCGCCTGTCGTATCATATAGTGACGCCGAAAAAGGAATTAGAATATCTTATTAAGAATGGATTTCTTTGCAGGATTCTGGATTTCATTGCTGACAGACTTAAGAATTTTGGATATGGGACGGGGTTGTCTATATCAAAAGTTCTTGAGCAAATTGGTCTCAGTAAAATGGATCCTTTCTATTATGTTGCTGATCATTTTACTGAAATTTTATACTTTGTCGCGAATAATATCGATGATTCTGTTCAGATGAGATCTGAACTTAAAAAAACAGCCGTTCGATTAGTGCAATTTTTCTTCGACTTTGATGATATGGAACCAGTAACATTGATAAAAGAGTACATACATGAAAGAATACATCCAAAAGAAGCATCTGAGTTAATTTTACACTTGCAGCATATTTTTGTGCCTTACCTTATTATTATGGTTAAATATGAAGATGTTACCAATGTTTTATTCCACGAATATTTGAGGGTTTTTAGAAGGGATATTGGAAAATTGACCGCAAATCTTACCAAACAGGAAGCAATAGAGAAACTTTTAACACTTCATTTTATCTACGAATAGCCGCTTTCAATATTCAATTTGAGCCAACGGATGTTTTTTGACATACTTACAGAGTGTATTGTTAAACGGAAATTGAGTTATGATTTGAAAAAAAACGATTTTTGAAGATCAGGTTTTATTGATATGGATATCCGAAGCCGCCATCTCGTCATTATCTTTCGAATTGCAAGTCAAAGCTCGTAATCTAACGATTCTTTCTGAGCATGTGGATGCTCTTGTATCAGCGTATCATTTTCCATTCGAGGTTCATTATCTCTTCATGCAAGACTTTAACGCAATCCAGTTTCTGATTTCATTGTTAAGTCCTGAACACTTCTTGAATCATCTATTGTTCAATACATGCCCTTCAATTCGTAACAAGACGTCAATATCTCAGCCATTGAGTCAAATAATCTCCCAACCAGAATTCGAGGATACCTCGGTTCTTCAACATATATTGATCCTTATCTACAACGCTCTAACCGAAATGCGCCTTGTTGGTGATTTGGGTGATCCTGACACATATTTTATGAAAAGACAGCGCATTCATATGCAAATTTGCCAATATATCGATAGATCTATATATGTGAGAAGAATGTTGGAAATGCGTCGCGTATCGTTGGAATCACATAATCCTTTATCATATGACATCATCTACAATATAATGCTTTTCCATATTCCATACACTACTAAAACGCCAAACTACGATGACCTCGAAAGTATTTCACCTAAATATTTCAACCCGGGCTCCCCGTATTATTATCTGAATACTTCAGAGGACACTCAATATGCTTTAAACACTGTTCTGAGTTGTTACAAAACTGAAGTTCCCCACTTCGAACTACCTGATGTTATTAATTTGAGAAATGAGTTTGAAGGATTGGATGCCTTCATGTTTTCGGATACGTTCTTGGATTTCATCATTGAATGCTTTGTAAAATGGCACAAGACACCAGATCGTTGGCAAAAAGATTCCCCTCTTTTGATTCTGTTCATTCTCTTGATTTTGTGTTTCATCTTGAGATTGTCGAAAGATCGAACTGTTTGTGAGTCATACCGTGAGATAATGATCGATTTTTTTGGGATACATCGTAAATTGCAAAATCGAAGTCTGTTCGATATCTTACAGAGAGATGTTTCCAATTTTCCAAACCCCCTTGTTGCAGCGATGTGTAAGAGACCCCTAAGTCTCTCTCATCTTGGAAAGAGGAATACACAGAATCAATGAGAAAAATATAAATGAATCGTCATTAATTTTGATTTTCTCATAACTTTCTCATTTATCTTTGATTTTTTGTTTTATTGAGGTCACTGACCGATATTAATATTTTCAGACTTTGATATGCCCTGAGATGTCGTATTCCAGAAACGAATTTCAGCCTTTAAATAGTCCTTAATTATGATGCAGAGTTATTTTTATTTCTATTTCCACCTGCAACTCGCGTGGTGTGCATTATTATCAAATATTTGTGAATGGGTAAGATTTCTGAATAAGGATTAGTTTGTCAAAGAAAAACATGTTATGGGCAGTACACGCATATATATCAATTCAGATAATTTTTTAATGATACAACAAACACTTTTGTGTAAATATTTCAGCCTTCCTCTAATTTAATGTAATCAAACGATTTTGTATTGAGGTTCTTCACATTTAAAGATCTGAAACGTGATAGCGATTTTAATAGTTTCTGGTGTAATTTTTTTGTCATTTTATAATGATATTTCTTTTGGATAAATCAATTATTTTCAATTTTTACAAGTTAATTTGTCAAAATAACCTTGGCTCATGTTCTTGTTAAGGTGATTTTCTTAAAAATATTTACAGTACTCTCTCAGATTTTTGAAATATATTAATTCAAGTAATTACAGCTCAATCATTTCCGGAATACCACTCCTAAATCAAATAATGGATGTCAACGTTGAATAAGAATAGTAAACCCTGATGTCATCCATGATACTAAAATTTTTTATCCCCAGGTAAATGAAAACAGTATGCCCTGTCTTTTTTCAATATTATCAATTTTTCTAGACTTGTAAGTCTGAATTATTCTTGTAATTTTCGTTACCTCTACTCCCAGTCATGCGCAAAATAAAATTATTGATCAAATCAATAACTAACTTCAGAAATGAAATAAAAATTAATGGATTGACCGATTATATTTACCAGAGCACTTTAAACCTTAACGGTGTTTCTATATGAATTTTAAGACTATAAAAAAACGATATACTAGTTTTGCAATAAAAATTGTGAAACGTGAAGTTTCTTGTTGCACATTTAAATACTCATGAATATTTTTCACCATATATACAACATCAAAATAATATTTGCTATGTATTGTGACTATTTTTGTTGAGATGGATATCGATAAGTATTCCCAGATAAAAATCGGTGAAATATCATTTCGATATGCTACTGTATAGTCAACAATAGCCATGAATACTTCAATGCGCAATATATATCGTCAGGTTTCACGGTTATGATTGCAAAACCCTGTATCTGATAAATCTATGTCGCTATCCAATATATGCAAAATATAGAGGAGACCTAACTCAAATCAAACCAAAGAGAAAAATGTTTTACAATTAAGAGAGGTATGATGAATAACAGGCGAAACTCTGACAGAACTCAGTTGATTAAATCTGAAAACGCATCCTTCTTCGATAAAAGATGAAAGCGATTGTAAAGTCAATAACATCAAATATTCGACAAATTGATACAAATCATAGAAGATAATTATTCTATGACTCCAGTAGTTTATGGGTTTGATAAACGTATTCAGTTCCGATAGATGAGTTTATACAAGTTAATATTAGTTAAATCATCAACTTTTAATTCAATTGACCAAAAAATCCACATACAGTGTTGTCAGGTCTCGTGTGGTTTTTGGAAATTCATGTTAGAGTTTTCATGGTGTTTTTTTGTTTTAGAGTTACAATATCATTTTACTTGGTAAAAATCTTTCTTTTCTGTTGAAAACAATTAATAATAATTTGAAATTATTATATGCCACCATACGTTGAATGTTTCTTTGCGTTTTGTTAAAAAATATGTTTTGACATCGAAAATATTAAAAAAATCATAGCATATTGATGGCCGTTGTAATATTCTTGGAATTTTTCATAAAATTCAGATTCCTTAACTAGGCCATACTATGCTTGAGATTTATTGAAGGGCTGTAGGCTGTAATGAGAATTAAGACCATCACAACTTTTAAATTTTGATTTGGGGTTTTACGATGTTTTTTTTTGCCGGACATCGATTCCGAAGATCTTGAATCCAGGCTAAAACTATCCAAAGACAATTTGATCACTCAGTGTGAGCAGATTTTTTGGTTTTGGGGGTTAGTAAATTTTACTAATTCTGGTCTACTTATTCACAATGGCGTCACCAATCATTTTTATTGAGGTTTCGAACTTACATCGAATTATACTTCATATATTCAGGGGTTTGTAATTTTTGAAAAATCCTGTGCTCTAAAATTCCCTGAAAATTACAATAGCCCCTCCTACCTATCATGTATATAAATTTATTTTCCTTGACAAAATATGGGTTAAACAAAACGCAACATCAAATTTACTGGGTTTTGCATCCAAGATCATGTATCGTGATTTCCAAACACATCCACCATGATCTTCAAAGTCATCCCAATTAGATATGCATAGTGGCGTAAAAATTATTTTATTTATTTCCGCTCTATTAAATATACTTATTGGATGCCAAAACATCACAGATGTTAAAAATTAAAGACTATTAAAATTAATATAATATCCGTCTCTTCTGATGTCTTCTACCTGTTTTTGCACGTTAAAATCCACTTCGTAAAATTTAAAAAATGAACTTAAAAATTAATTGAATGTATTATTCTCTTCGGATAGTCACTTTAATTTATATTTTGATGAAAAAAAAATTGTAAAAGAAAAACCCACATATTGATGGCTAAAGTTTACGGAAGTCATACGACCAAGCACACAAAATAATAAAAATAATTCAGCTCAATTCTTTCCTCAATACACGAATGAAGTGACTATCGGAAGAGAGTAATTGATTCAATTAATTTTTAAGTTCATTTTTTTTAATTTTACGAAGTAAATTTTTAACTACATAAACCGGTTGAAGATATAAGAAGAGACGTATATTGTATTAATTTAAAAAAATTCCTAATTTTTAACATCAATGATGTTTTTGCAAGAAAGAGGTATATTTTATTGAGCGGAAAGCAATAAAATAATTTTTACGCCACCATACATGTCGCAGCTACATGACTTGGGAAATCACGGTGGATGATCTTGGATGCAAGACTCCGTAACAAATGATGGCTTTTAGCATGTTACCAACTTTACCAATCCCCTCAAACATAAAGGATTTGATTAGACCCATTCAATATTCAAACTTAAATGGTAAAACTCTAAACTAACTTAAAAAATTTAATGGACAAAATTACACCATCTTCCGTCCAAAACTGCAGACTTTAAGATTATGACATTCAAATATTCTGACGTTGATTTTATATATAAATTCTACCTTTCTTGGTTGTGTGAATATTCATTCAGATTCAAGAGTTTAATATGTACTGTCGTTTATTGATATTTGATTTTGCGTAAAACAAATATATTAAAAAAAATTTACTTTTTATTAAAACTCCAATGTCAGAATCTTTGAATGTCATCATCAGAATGTCTGCCATTTTTGGAACGAATTTTTGCAAACTTTCGGAATACAAATATCCCCTAAACCCTAAATACATCTTTTTAACTGATATAAAGCATATATTACAGGAATAAAGGAATTTAAGATGAATATTTAAGATGATTTTTATGATAGATAGATCATTTAGTCTACTTTCAACGTTATCTGACCTTAACTCTGTCTATTTTTAATTTTTCTAAGTTCTTTTCCAACCAATTTAGAAATGGATGAGAGTTGACAGTAATGACATTTATTGGAACTACGCATCTCCGTGCCTGAAATATTTCTGGTTTTTGTTAATTGTGTTGCAAATAATTACCTTTTTACTATATGTTAAGATATACGTTGTCAAACATTCTTTCGCAAAAATTTGGCATGACTTCTAAAATATGACAAAATATACAATTATATCTTTAATTTCATTTCATTGTACAACATTTCTAGCCTTAATTAAAAGTTAAATAATTTTCTCTACAGCCCTTAATAATCATGAGAGAGTTTTAAAAATATTCGATCCACT
Source organism: Thelohanellus kitauei (assembly GCA_000827895.1). Lineage (NCBI taxonomy): Eukaryota > Metazoa > Cnidaria > Myxozoa > Bivalvulida > Myxobolidae > Thelohanellus > Thelohanellus kitauei. The sequence goes on from JWZT01005158.1 coordinate 58,223, forward strand.
AACAAAAGTTTATTTCACGAAAAAAATATGCAGATATTTTTACAACTAATACAATTTATTACAAGTTTTTTATGAATTTTTTACCGAATAACTAATTTCGACCCCGGTTTACGATGAAGACTAGTTTAAGCTATCATCGAAAGGGCAAAATATCAGCCAACTATCGAATTTTATAGGACCCGTATATTCTTGAAAATATCAATTATTGATTGAATGTTTAGAATTAGACACATTTGTTATCTTATGGAATACAAATATCTAGCATTATTTTAGTTACAAATTCAGTCACATTACTAGACTTTCTGTTTCCACTTTGCTATATACCCTAACTAGAATTTTTGTAAATGGATAACCTTGGTTGAAACTTCGAAAATGCACATCTCTGAAGTCATTTTTTCACGATATATTTCAAAACATTTTAAAAAGATCCAACTGTCAATTTTCAAACTAGTTTTTGTAACATTATAATACAGGTTTTTGATGTTGATTAACAAGTTCTCATAACGTCGCACCCACACCATAATTAAAGGCTTTGAAAATGATTGAAAAACAACCTATATCATAAAGTTCATACTCCGAAGCAGTGTGCGAAAGTAATAAATTATACAAACCCAAACTTAGAAATCTAGTTTTTTTTATTTGCCGGAGTAGTAGTAATGATCAGTTCCAGTAATAATTTGTGACATAATATTAATGAAGTCTACACCCTGAGATAAAATGTCACTGCAAGCCAAATCTTTAAGTCTTTCAGAATTGATACGGTTACAAAATTGCATCTTATTGATACGTCACAAATACAACAATATTGCAAATATACGGGAAAGAAGCTACATAAGAGTGAGCAAGATCAAGGTAATTGTTGATTTTTTTTCTGACCAAAAATTGCAGGCGTGTTCAACAATTACCTATTTATATTTCCTCTACGAGAGAACCGCTTTAAAAATCAAAGCATACCCTCCCATATCTCTATCATACTCTTTTGTGAAAGAGATAAATGGAGTGATAAAGCAAGAAAGACCATATCATTGATAAAATTACAATACCTGGGGGTATAATTAACTTAATTTATCGTAGAGCTTTTCATGGTACCCATAGAATATCTAATGACATATATAGGAGGAATTTTTCAATGTAGTGTGGCATTATTACATATTTCCTCATTAGATTTCGACATGATTTAACATCATTAAACGCTGGGCAACAGCCTCTGATATGGTAATATAACATCCTCGATGAGAGATTTATATTATAACTTTACGCCTATTCAAAATACGTAAGTAGACATAAATTACAGTGCTCTCATAAAAAAACTGCTAGAATAGGCAGATTCATATGACTATTGCACTCATAAGAGCTTGGATATTTGTCAGAAACATCGATAACAGATTTAACATTGCGATCCTTCAGATTCTCATTCTATGTTGTAAAAACATTTTACAGAATGAGTTAAATTAAAAGAAAACCATTAAGCGAATGATTGGCATTAAATCTAGAGTATATTTCACATTGGTCTAATTTCAGACACTGTTAAAAATATCAAACTTTCATAAATTTGATATAAAACCTTGGAAAATCGTTGTAAATCTCGTCATAGCAGATTTACTGTACATTTATCCAACCATCAATGTACTTCATCTCATCACAAAATATATAATCCTCAACCTAACTGATACAGTAACATATCCAGTTTAATTTAACGAATGTGTAAAAAAATCTATTGGAAAACGATGTTAGGTGTCTGATTATTGATATTCTAATTTATTTCCTATATACTAGTGCTCATACCGATTTTGAATTCTTACCTCAACGATAGGTTTTAATTCGTTTAAGAGAGTTATAAAAACTCGACAGGTACCATCACACTCCACCTTACTATGCAGGTGCTAACATTACATCAAATCATCAGCTCTCACATCTACCACAAAATTCATCTAACTCAAATATGTATAAAATCTGTCTTTTGAGATGCTGCTTCTCGTAATCGAAACAATATCGCCATGAAGGCTTTATACTCACAAAACCAAATTTAAAGTGAATTCAAATTTATAGGTTCCCCAAATATCTACTATCTCTATAAGAAAAACACAGTTCTTTTTGTTTTAAAATAAGATTAAAGAGAAACTAGTCAGTAATTACAATTATATCAAGGCAAAAACATTGGCCTCTGGCTGCTCTTTAGATCTAATAACATCTAATTTGGAATTGCCGATTCCATGTATTCTATTCAAAGTTTCTCATTTTAACGATGGGCTTCATTTTATAAACTAGTTGGTCAGCTTCATCACAGAGTCATTCTGCGTGCTTCAAATTAATTGAAAGTATTTTAGTAAAGATCTTGTGAATCGAAATCGAAGCAACAATCGATCGCGCGACTAAAAAGCAAGAATATCACATATATCTTAGATATGTTACGTCACCAGCAGAATAATTTCATGATTCGACAATGTATTATGTTGATCGATGCAAAATCGGTATATTATATATCCACGGATATATATAAAATATCAGTGGTTTTTCAATACAAATCGATGACTTTTTGACTTATAATTGATAAAAAAACTACTTTATTTTGGATTATCTTGATCAACTTTAGATTCTTATCATCATCAAGTGATAATTTAATTATACAGTAAATAGTTGCAAATCCATCAACCTTAAATAATGACATTTTCTGAGGATTTCTCATATTGCTGCATTTTCTCGTAGCAAATCTTCCGTGGTCCTGCTTCTTGGTCTCTTACAGACTCAACGTTCCCTGCGAATTCGTTTGTCAAGTCAAAATTCATCCAAAAATTTTGGATAAATGCGCATGTTTATCTGAGGTAATTAATGTTCGTTTTATGAAAGATGTAGAATAGACCTATTTAAAAAGTAAATAATCTGTATTTTACGAAGACCTGAATTTCATGGGTATCTGATCTTTGCTATGTCATGACCGCTGTCACTGACCGTACATACTGTGATGTGATTGTGATCCCACAGATAAATGATGTGATTAATATGATGATGATTTTTTTAAAATGACGCTTATAATACTTTAGAAAGAGTACTCATACACTGTATTTAACCACATAATAATTTGTAACCAGGTTAAGGAGATCGTATCTGAGTAATTATGGTTGAATCAGAAATTGTTCCCCAAATTACGTCAAAATTCTGATGACAATAAAATGTAATGTTTCACTCTATTTTTTCTGATCTAATTAATTACACATTACTGGAAATTAAATTGTGTCCGCTCTTTTAATTTATTTAACATTAAAAACGGTGCCTCTAAGAATGATAAGGCTAAATTTCTACAAAGCAATTTTTTTGCCTATGGTTATTGAATCCATCATCCTAAATTAAAAATTAATCATTTTTAACTTTACTTAATATTGAATACATTTTATAGCCATTTGTTATCAACATTTATTTAGGTAATTATTTATGGATTTTTTTGATATAAACTTAATCGATATAAAATAGAAGCCTTCAATAACGTATTGTTGTCTAGGAATCTGGCCAACTTACTCAGTAGTCTGTAAATCCTCTAAAGTCGGAATTTGGATACCCTTCTTAAGATTAAACCATTGTGAATTGACATCTTACCATTCTTGATATATATGTTTAAAATTACGCATACTTCACATCATAAGCATGTCGATAACATTAACGCATTATTTATGGATTGAAATGAGTTTTCAATCATAATTATAAGTAATGGAACATTCTGCTATAATCAAAAAAATGTTGCTGATACGCATTAAAAAATTTCGTTATTCTTTGATAGATCGGCGGTTATATATTTCATTTTTGTTATTTAGAGATTAAAAAAAATCGTCTTTCTCAGGGGGAAGGAGAATAATCTATGAAAAATGCATCAATATAAGTGAAGAATTATGTCACAAAATTATCAGGCAAAATGACCATAAATTGATATCAGGTAGGATGGGAACATATAGTAGCCTTAGGAAATATGGAAACAAATTGAATTTATCATTAAACAGTTTAAAAAGATGTCAAATCACGCTGTTAGATACTGAAGTCATACCTTTATCAGTGTTGAAGTGCTCAAATAAAAAAATATATTAATTACAGACGATCACATAAATCCCAGAAAATCATTTCATTTTATCAAAACTGAGTGTAGGTCAGCGTTAACGAAATGGATAACATCTGGTTAGCGATCATTTAATACAAGGGCAATTAAGAATTTTATTGTACCAATTGATCGATCTTCTATTGTTAATATCAATTGAAATCATTACAATTATATTAAAATACTTCAATTACCTTAATGCCAAGAAAATTTTTCAAACAACATATTTTTGAGTCGATGGGCATTTTCCGATCCAATTCCTATGTTTACATATTACTCACGATCCAACTTTGTCTAAATAGTTTTCAGTTAATTCCGAAGTATATAACTCATCTTAAAATTATTTTGCATTTTTGTAAATGAGATAATCGAGTGATATACGGTGCATAAACTAGTGATCGTGGCCATATTTCGATTGTGTAATCAGCTGACGAAGTTAATATTGAAGCACACATTACTTTGAAGTTAAAATTCGTATTTATAGTGATATGAAAGTCCAATTACACTTGATTTGTCAGCAAGATCACTTCGGGATTCTTCTGAATGTATACAGATTATCGTACCGGTCAACGTAGTGACACATTCGTGAGTGTGATGAAAAGAAAAAAAATACCTCGGGTTAACAGTTCTCCCTAACATCCTAAGCATAATGCATAAGCTGTGGTACCACCTTTATAAGCATAGATTTTAGCCACATGTCTAAATATACGAATTAATGGCAAACACCCACAATGAAAGCATTGATCATCAAGAATTCAGATATAAATCATCTATTATTTGGTTATCACAAATTGTTCGCCAGTCTTGATTTCAAATCAATTTTCCTTAGAACTTGAACTCGTTTCTGTTTTAATATAATGTATTCATCGTTTTCAGAATTTTCGAAGGAATTGTCATGATATTGATATATAGTGTGTGCTTAAATCATTTAATATCGAAAAAAACTTAATTCTCATTTGATGTAACAGTCTCTTGAACTGAAGCTTTTGCGGATTTCTGCCCTTTCTTAAGAATACTTTCTTTCCTAATTCGCATTTACAGATGAGCCGTTTTATAATAACAACCTCTACAAGATTGAACTGACGTTGTTTGCAAATTGAAAATGTTTACAAGTATAATTTACGAACCTTTGGTTGTTGTCATATTATCTGTCATTTAAAAATAATTTATAAGTTTGATATAAAGGGCTGCGGAAGTAAAGTTCAGGAGAACATGGATGACATCAATTGAATTATTCGTGTATAAATGTTGCCACTGTATTCTAAGAATTTCTGTAAACTCTATCTATAACTTAATACGTTAAACTTTGTAGGGTTTTGTCCCGGCGTATTTCTAGACCCTTTCTATAATGAGCTTTAATAATTTTCATTGAAATATGACGCCTATCAGTTTTTTTAATTTTCATTTCTCTGATAGTCAATCGATAAATAATAAAAATGGATCATAGTCCATAATGATATAAAATAAATAAATTTCCTATTAGAATATATAATACACATCAAAAACCATTTTAACAATTTTCGCTTGACTTTGAAGGCCTTTTTTAAGGATATACCATCAATTTAATTTAAGTTAGTAAAATTATATGAAAGACATAACGTGCCCTTAATCGAAGGGAGTACTTAACCATGTTGACCTCGCCATGTGTTCATCGAATGCATAACCAGCATATCTGTCTCTACAAACATAAAAACCTTAATTTAATCTAGAAAAACATGCTATATACAAACTACAATAACAGGAAGATTGATTACTGTTAATATGGTTTTTAACCTAGCGCGTTCCACATAGAGATCTTAAATAAATATATAGCGTATGTACCAAATGTTGGTAAGAATTTTCTAAGTTTTCACTCAACGACAATTTCATTTTAATTTCTTTTTTTTGTACCTTATTATGTAGGTTGATAACTTTAACGTATCCAAGAAATTTTAGTTTAATACTCATGCAAAATAGGGAGTTCATTAATATGAACATCATACACGAAAATCGGATTCAGCTCACAGCCCACTGCACTGTCCCAAACTTGCATCAAATGAACAGGTCATATATCCGAACTTCATAGGCCTATATATCATGAAGAACAGACAAAAATCTATATGAAACACAGCAGATCGTCCGCGTAACCAACCTTTACATAGTGTGATTTGACTGTATCAGTGGAATGTATGTTTCATTTAAAAAAACCAAAAATATTAGAGCTCGCCCAACTAAATTCACCTAGACAAGGAGGTATAACATTTAATTTACGTGTGAAGATTTAAATACTAAATTCAATTAAAGGTCAGTTCATGGAATCGTGGAAACAATACTATTCTTCAACTATGATAAACGATATATTACGATATGTCAAAAATTGCAAAAAAAACCAGAACATGACCTAAACAAATGAGAATTTATTGATTTTTAATTGAGTTGCAGTATGGTGATTCCATAATGTAGTGCTGATAGAAAAGTTTTTCACCAATTTGTATACTGTAGATGAAATGATGTATACTCCCAATATGCCTAAAATCGGTTAAAATTAGATGAAAATGGCCAGGGTTTAAATAGATGAAGTATTATAGAGAATGCAATGAAAATATTTTGATATGTAAGCTGAAACTAGAGATTCTTAGAATTATTCGACGATCAAAAATGCAAAGAAAAATTAATCTAGATTGAAAAATACGTAAAGTTTACAACATATCAAGTTGTTTGTTTTATAATAAAAAATGATCAAAATTATGATGGGTTATAACAATATAAAACGGTTTTAAATAAGAAAAATTAATTCAAATCCAAAATTTCAGACTAGTTAAAATAAATAAAATTAAACTACATTTAACTACGAATATTTTCAACCGGGTCTATTTTGAATGTCTGCGAAATACGTGTACCACTATTTCTGGAAATTGGACATGAACTTTTATACAATATTTTCATTGAATAAATCGGTTTGAGTTTGAGAATCTGGTATCCGTCATTGTATTTGGAATTAGACCGAATTGTTGTTAGCCTGGTGTGTTAAACTTGATAATGATATATGCAGAACTTAATATAGATCTGATTTCCAGAAAATTAACAAAGAAATCTACTTTCCAGTTTTCATTATTCTCAAATTTTGAAAAATGTCCAGATTGCGTTCAATGATTCGCTGTCAAAAATCGTTTTTATATTCTGGGTGAATCGATTTTAAAAAATACGGTGAAAGAAATCATGTTCCTCCCACTTTAAATAAAGACTTTAATGATTAAAACCGTACGAAACAGGTAACATTAGTGTACAGGATCACAGTATGATCTCATAAATTTATGACAAAGCTGATATAAAGCTAATGTAAATTCTGCTTTAAGGTATGCATCGCTGAAATTTACATTACACACTGTTTGAATATCGAGAATGTTTCGAGACGAGTGAATAGACAATCGATATCATTAGAGAAAACGTTGTTTTCACATAGATTCGGATTAGTTTGAATCTGTGGGGGTTTCTTAAATCATCTGAATCAGCAGTTTTAGGAACCATTTAATAACTTTCATTTTTTTTTGCCATTCAAGTTTTGAAACACGGCTATTATTGTTTATATAATTTAAGAAACTGGTATAATATTCTTATTACCAGAATACAAAAAATTCTTCGCAGGATATATATTTTTGATTCCCTAACTACTTTACGATATGCACTTTTGCTCCCGAAAATTATTAAGATGTTTGATTTAAGTAGTAAACTTGTTGTTTCATGCAAGACTTCTGAAAGCGATTAGTTGACCGCATTAATACTAAACACAGTGGCAAAGTAATGCTCGGGTACCGTATTAAAGATTTGTAAAAACTATCGAATATCTTAAATAAATCAATAAAAAGTGGTAATTGAAGTGATTGAACATCGCATAAAAAAAACAACTGTTGATATGTCATTGAATATCACAAATCGAGTTGAAGTCATATATGAATCATAGTATGTTTAAAGTAATTATCATTGACTTCTCTCTAATTGCGATAACCAATGCAGGTCAATAAATTACCATAGGGTAGATACTAGTACAAAAATAATATCGCCAAAGCCATTAAGAATAGACAAAATTAAAATCAACAAACTTGCTCTAAATGTCGTTTAGAAGTGTTTTCTAACATAAATAGATATTTCTGAGAGGATGCATATTTTAAAAGAAAACGAATTGAGGGAGCGTGTTTGAGACAATGATTATAGAACAATACAAATTGGCATAGTATGGTATGGGATGGTGATTCATTCTAGTTAGATTCTCAACGAGATACTCTTGCAGTATGATTAAAAGCCGCTTTTCATCTGAATTTCGAATTTCGAAACAAACAGATCCGATTAAACTAGTAATGTACTGATGAATGATCTAATAATATTATTGTGGTTCATTAACATGCTTGCATATATCTTTTAATCTTAAACTAATTCCTTTTTAGAAATATGACGAATAAATTAACGATCTATGGATTTCCAACAATTAGATAGTGATTATTATTAGATAAAATAATTTATAGATGTTTGAGTGCTAGTTGAACAGTGTTTAGGAAAACTCTTTTATTCACAAATTCTCATTTCTTTAAATCATTCAGAGTTTCTATCATAGAGTGAACACAGTAGTCAACAGGAGACAAATATAGAAAAATTATATCAATAAAACGGTGATAAAATTTTAGCGAATGCCGTTCAAATTCGTAACCAGTCGTTGCTGTCTATTTAAAAGATCTGTAATAAGACACAGAATTAGTAGAGTAATCGTATCAAAACCTTCATTATATTTTCCCTGAATTAAATAATATTAATATACACTCAGAGAAACGATCCAGCGTTGATTATTACTTTAACGTCTGATTTAATAAAATTGGCTAACATAAGCACACCCTAATGTCAATTGAGAGCTACGCGATTATAAAATGCTAATTAGCTGTTCTTTTAAGGTAAAATGATGTGATACGCACTTGAGACATTGATTCTATATATATTTTTTCTAATAATTTCCCACAAAAACACAAATGTCGAATGATTAGACGCGATTAAATGTTAATTTATGGAAACTCAAAATGCTTATTATCCGATTCTGATAGATCTTATATATATTCGATTAAAAAATTCTTCCAAATGAAGGTATATTTGATTTCATTAAAGTTGAGTTGGAAAAAATACGTTAAGTTCATATGAATCATAAACGACATCAAATATGCCGTCTTTAACCTCAAAACTTTTTACGACAAAATCATTCGTTGAGAGCTATGCGAACCACAAGTAACCTACAAAATACCAACCAAAAAAAAATTAGAACGTAAGTTAATATAGTTGCAATATCTAAATTTATTTGTGAATATTTTTGACAACTAATTTCGAAAATCTTGCTAGTAGTACCAATTGTAGACCATGATATCGGTTTCACAAATAATAATTGAAAAAATAGCATAAAAATTTAAATCGAATACAAATTTACCATACATGTAAGAAAAACGAAGAGAAAACTGTTATATTTAATGAAACTCACGCGAAACATGAATAGTGTCGAAACAAAATCGCTGGTTTTTGGATATTATAAGCATGTGTTGATTAAGATTATCTAGAATTTTTGATCTCCTACCTCCTCAAAATAAAATTGATGTACTTTTGATGTGATTTTGAGACAAATACCACAATTCTGAATATGACACCACTATAAGAATCCAGACAGGAAACGGTGTAAAAATGATTCATAGTTTTCGGAGGAATCGATTATGTCCAAAATTACGTATTTTTAATAATCAGGGGTTTTAGTCCAAATTCGTGTTTCCTCAGTTCATTTTCGTTTTTGTCCTGTTTATTATCGCAGACGAAAAATTTAAGAAAAAATAAAATCGAAAAATGAACTAAATCAGAAATCAGAATTAACTATCTATTGTTTCGTTATTTATGAATCTTAATAATATGTATAAAATGTGGCAAATTTAGCCATTTCGGTCTTTTTCATGATATTATGCAATAGAAAAAAGGATATCATCAAAAGTTACTAAACCGGTTCTTTGCATGACAAACATGCAGTATAGGAATGGATCCGTTTGTTGTGCAATGAACAGATACGGTGCAGTGTACAATGAAATGAACAACCGACGTATAATGTAGAATGTTTTCAAGGATAAATAAAAAACATTTTTTTAATACATCGAGCAAAGTAATACGACTCATAATGGATGTGATGCCATCATCCACAACATCAGATTCAACATAATGTCAACAATCTTGGTAGCTTTTCACATCAAGGTCTGTGAGATCTCTAACTTTCAACCATATATACACTTGCTGAACCCGATAGAGGAGGTTTTTGAAATGGTGGGGCTATGTAAAGAGTTGAAGGCCGAAAAATTCATAGAATTTGTTACTTACATGTCTTATTGGTTAGCCAGTTTGACATGAGAAGACTTTGATGGTTACAATCAACACTTGAAGGCCCATATTTGAAGATCAATAATTAAAGAACAATAGTAAATTAAACTAGATTTTGAATTTTAGTTCATTTTTCGATTATAATTTTCTGATATTTTTCATTTACGAAATTGGACTCTACCAAAACTAATTGAACATGGAAAAACGCGATTTATAACGAAAAACCATTCAAATATAGACTAGTTGCCAATTCTATGATAATGCGTATTAATAGATTAGACGTAAGTCAAAAATATAATCTTATAATGTTTATGATATTTGATAAAGTATAATAATTATATAGTTGAATTTTTAGATATCGCATTTTCTCTAATTTTAAAGTTTATTATCAACAAAAAATGACTGAATATGTGATTAAGATAATACGAGTAAATGATACAATTTCAAATGATAATGTCTTTGTTGATGAACTTTGTGCAGATGTATGGATTATTTTCTTAAATCTTATCATCACATATCTGTTTTGAACAATTGCTAAACGTCAAAATATTTGAATTGCGGTTTAATCAACTTCCTTAGATGGTTTTTGAGGTTAAACATAAGCATTAGAAAGATACCATTCAGTTAATTAGAAGCCTTTGCCATAAGACTGATGATTTAATTTTTTATTAGACTTAATTTTGATAAATCATTAAAATGGAGATTTATTCAAAATGTTAATATTTTACCTCAGAACATTTGAAGGCTTTTAAACCCAACTATTATCCAATCCTTATCAGTTATATGATATCCCATCAAGATCATTCGAATAAAACAAAATCAACACGAATTATATCAATATGCGAAAAGCTAATGCGTTATAAACTAAACATAAAGGTCGTCCGGTCTTTATCAGATTAGAAAGAATCGTTTTTTCTCAATTAATTTATTATGTTCAACGGTGGATTTTTATCATTTTTGGTGTCTAAAGATATCAAAAGCATATTTAAAATAACTATCCTGGCACACAGTTTTTAAATTAAAAATAATAATAACTCGTTCTGAATTCACATAATCAGAACGATTGTGGTTTTACTTTATAATGATAAGGATTTCGCATTGAAATTTTTAATTTTAGGAATTTTCACACAAAGACGATTATAAAGCGAGAAGAATGGTATGATAGCCGTTATCAATGACTCATTGTTTGATATAATTAGACATTTAGAGCCTTTAAATTTTACGCCTGGCTTTGTATGCAGGGTGTTTAATTCTATAATGAAAGATTTTTTTTGAATGTTGCAAGAAACACTCAGCTTCCTCAGTGAGAAGACATGATAAACGAACAATACAATATTTCAAGATACTATGATCTGCATGAATCAGCAATTGAATAAAAACGGATGGGTCTGACCTCAATGTCGAATCGATAATTATTGGCTCTATTTTTTAAATTGAGAAATTTCTGTCATATTCAACCACCAAAGATATATGAAATTCCATTTCAATTTCTTCCCTTAAAACTTTCGACACAAATATTTTAACTTTATTCACAATTCTAACCAATGATAAAATATATGAATTTAAATTTTAAGCATAATTCCATTTAAATTTCATGAATTATGACACTCATTTTTAACAATATATATTGATGAGAGCTGTATTTTTATTTCATTAATATCGAGTTAATTTTCTATCAGAGAAAAATACTCGTTTGCAAGGGTATTTTGTCAGTGATTGGCGTTCTCTTATTCATTCTGCTCTATTTAAGAGTGATTTACCATTTATTAAATGAATGATTTAAAATTCACGAAACTCTAATTCAACAAAAGTATTCTCAATCATAATTTTTGTAGTCCGTTTTTCAAACATTCAAAAATTTATCGAATATCTTTAACTTAGTGATAATGTAGTGCATTAAATTAAATCTTTTGTGATGACTAAATTCAATCAAAAGCGAGGGAATACGATTTTTATTTAGTTTACATTTCAGCTATTAAAATACCATAAACTATCCCTTATGTCATTAAGTTTGACAAAGAAAGTTTAACTCGTTAGGTTTTAAATTTCATAGATTTCAAATCGCCGTAAATAGTTAGCCACAAATTTAATTCGGAACATAATGCTGCATTGTGATACTATGACACGTGTAACATAAATTTAATGCGTTGTATTGCTCCCTATTTAACCAAAATGCCTTTCCAAATATTTAATAAAAACATGGGAATGAGACATTTTTTGAACATACCAAGTTAATTGAAAAATATTGTTAAGATAAAAATTTAAATAAATATTATTAGGGATTATTAAATATTGAAGAAATAGATATTACATATTTGAATTAAATATTAGAACATTTAAGTATCTACTGAATTAAAATTACAGTCACAAAATACTCAAGTATCGATCTGAATTCGTTTTCAGACATACCACACAGTACTTCAAGAATAATTCTAGAAACCTTTATCGACACCACACTGTAAGATCAAAATATACACCGTGATTATTATCAACGGTGTTATATCAAGCATTTATCATTTATTGACGACTTACACTAATATATCTTATTTAAATTTTATCTCGACGTTTAATGTTGATTAGGCTTATTTTCACATCTTCTGATAACAAACGTTTCTTACTTAAAATGTATCTAGTATATGGGTTAATTGACGAGAGCCTTTCCTGATCGTGGTTTTCAGGTAGTATAAACACGCGCTAATTTTTATCATTTCTGATTCTACTCTTGAAAAGGGTCAACAATCTTTTATATATGAGATAATTAGCTTTTAAGGTCCATTGAAATGCCCTATTTTTGTCCTATCACTTATTAATTTATATTAACGTGAAGAGAGAAATATTCATGTCTAGTCGCTAATGTAATTTGCAACTATGAATTTCTACTGAAACACATCCAGGAACATGACAAAGATAATATACATCGGGCGCTTGATAATCAAGCATAGGGGTTTAATATACTGTGGGTGATTATGATTTCCAACAAGTACACGAAGATCAACGGTTGATTTCGTTCAATAAAATACATTAAAAAAGGCAATAATTTGATGATGTTTATCATTACATCCTTCAGATTTAACCAAAAGTCATTTTTGAGGAATTGAAATTAACCACTACTGAGCCTCACGATAAAGTAAAACTGGACCGATACTTAGAGATCTGACTCATCGTAACGTCTTTTTCTGAACATTAAACATATTTCTGTTTCAAAATTAGAAGATACACTTAAATATAAAGCTGAATAATTTATGGAATGACATCTTCATGTTACTAATTAAAATTCATAAAAACTCGTAATCTTTTTTATTACGTAAATAATCTCGAATATTCTTTAACATATATCTAATAGAGGTCAGTATGGTCAATTGTCTGCACCAGTGATGTGATGGTTGGTATTTAGTAATTGATGTGGTTTTAATTAATTTAATCTCAATAAAACAACGCATGTCATTGATCAAATACCTCAACTCGGAATGATGAATGAACCTGGGATGGATGATATCGAGACTTGGATTGATATGGTTATTAGGCGAGCACTGTTCATCACTTCTGAAGTACAGGAATCGGACCCAAGGAGAATTTACACTATGGGGAGATTTCATAAGTTAGTCGTTAAGCCTATTATGGCTGTGTTTACCAGTAAATTGGATACATCTACGTACCTTAAACTTTCTTCAAAAGTCGGCGACATGGGCAGGTGCACAAAGTTATTCGACCTAGACGACAAACATTGTGTGCACTGATTGTGCGACGGACGACTCGTGCCGTTTATGTGAAGAGTGTTTTCTTAATTCTATCCACGTGGGACATAAATATGTATCGTCGGTACAACGACTTCAATTTATGTGTAATTGTGGAGATTCTGATGCCTACAGGAATACCCCCTCCATGTATTAAACATAAAATCCCCCAAATATACTCATAACCTACCGGGGTATTTTATGAAACGCACGAGGAATATCGTCAGACACCTGTTTAGATACTTGGAACTTATAGCTGGAGAAGGGACGTCACTGGATGAGCATATCGAAAATGTGTGGTTGCTGAACGATGATTTCAGCAAATTAAACCTTAAGGATAGGCCACAGGGCCTTGTAACTAGTGTTAAGAATAAAGGTGATTCAACGAATTCGAATAAATGGTGTGTAATGATTTTCAGAGGGGATCACGATGATATAGAGCACTCGAACTCGTGCTTGATGTTCGCGAATCCGGGAGGGAATGGGCTTGAATTAATAATAGAGTTCCTTTCACACGGATATTTATGTGTCAAATATCGGGACACGTTTGAAACATGTCGGGCTTCTTGCGTAAAGATTCAGAATTTTATAAAGGGTCACTTTCCGGGTTCTGGCTTGCAATGCAAAGTGGTTAAAGTTTACAGGCTTTTTTTATGAAGCTCTCAGGAAGCCTGATCCAAATCATACACAACGTATGTCTGAGAAAATCCATATTTTGCGACATGATGTCAGAAATTCTATTTAAAGAAACCTCTTTGCCTGAAAATTTCTTTTTTAATCGTAGCTTGTGGATGAATATCCGATTACCATTAGTGTGCCAAATATTGTTGCCATCATTATTTTCGAGAAAAAATGGTATGAATCTGGTAAAATTCTACTGGAAAAACTTCGACCTTCTATATACTGAGCTCTTGATGAGCAGTAGCATCAAAGATTATATGTTCCGCCTGTCGATGCAAATAGTAACACCGAAAATGAAATTCGAATATCTGGTTAAGAAAGGGCTACTTTGCAAAATTCTTGATTTCGTTTCAGATAGCTTAAAAAAGATGGGTTTGGGGAAAGGTAAATCTATTTCACGAGCTTTGAACCAAACTAAATTTGATGAGATCAACCATTTTAATACTATCGCTGAGCAGATTCGTGATATATTGTATTTCCCTGCGAATGGTCGCCAGTACACTGTTGAGATTAAATCTCATGTTGAGACAACCGCGATAAGATTGGTGAGATTTCTCGTAGAATTTGACGATATGGAACCAATCACAGTGGAGAGAAGACATAGAGAAGATGTGAGTGATTCCACTGAAGCGTATTTGTTGATGTGTGACCTGCATCATTTTATTACACCCTACGTGATAATGATACTCAACTTTGATGATGTTGCAAATTTGATGATCAGAGAGTTTTTGAAGATTTTCAAAAAAGATGTGGAAAGAATTACAGCCAACCTATCATCCCAACAAGCTATAGAGAAACTTTTAACATTGCATGATATTGAAAAGAAGCCTTTTTCCATCTTTAATTTTTTCCAGCGAATGTTTCTTGGCATACTGTCTGAGTGTATTGTGAAACGTACATTGAGCGACGAGTTAAACAAATAATTTTCGAGGATCAAGTGTTACTGTTGTGGATATCTCAAGCGGGCATCACATCGTTGTCTTTTGATATATACATAAATGCTTATCGACAAGCAACACCTTCGAATAATTTACGTTTTCTTGCAAAAATGTATCGTTTTCCAGTCTCGGTTCACTATCTCTACATGCAGGATTTCAACGCAATCCAGTTCCTGATTTCATTCCTAAGTCCTGAACACTTCTTGAAATATCTACTTTTGAACCTGTGTCCTTCTATTCGCCGATGTACTCTACCTTCTGAGTCATTGTCCTCAATAATTTCCCTTCCTGAATTCGAAGATACCTTGATCCTTCAACAAATATTAATATTGATCTATAACGGTCTCAAGGAGATGCGAATGTTTGGTGATTTGCAAGATCCAGACTCATATTTTATCGAACGCCAACGCATTCATATCCAAGCCTGCGGGTATGAATCTGACGCTGAGTATCTGAGAACTGTAATGCAATCCGATCGCTCATCGATGAAAAAATCAAAATGTTATTCAAATGAGATCCTATTGAAAAAAATGATATTCCATATTCCATACTGTTCTAAACCTCCCCCAACCATGGAACCTTGCCGAGTTTCGCCTAAAGATTTTGACCCAGGCTGTCCGTTTTATTATCTGAATACTTTGGAAGATGGTCAACGTGCTTTTCAAAATCTCTTGGGTCTGTACAAAAACCGAGTGCCCGACTTGGTACTGCCCGATGTTATTGCTTTGAGAAAGGAATTTAAAGGAATAGATGCGTTCATGTTTTCAGAAACGTTCCTGGACTTCCTCATGGAATGCTTTGTTAAATGGTACAGGAAACCAGAGCTGTGGAAAAGAGATTCTCCTGATTTGATCCTGTTTATTCTCCTGATTTTATGTTTAATCTTGAGGGTGTCGAAGGATCGCTCTATTTGTGATTCGTATCGAAAGAGGATGTTTGATTTTTTCGGCCCATGTCCCAAACTGGAAAATCGAAGTCTGTTGGATATAACGAAAGAACTACCAAATTGTCGAAACCCGTTGGTGGCTGCAATGATTAAACGTGTCATCAGTCTCTCTCATCTTGGAAGGAGAAATACACCGAATCAGTGACAACTTCCACAATTAACAAATATTAATTTTCGTTTCTCACAGATTTGCGTTCCTTTTGATTTATAAATTTCTCTTGTGGCTATTGGCCGATATAAATACTGTAAGATTTTAATATTCCCTTGATGTGTCTATTCGTCAGATGATTTTCTCCTTTAAAATTTTTCATCCATTTCAGTTACTTCGGATTCAAAAAGTCCTCAATCATTTGTCCACTATTTTCATATGCTCATTCATGGACCATCGATTTTTGACTGAAGGTGAGTTTACGAAAGACTTACTGCCATTCGGCTGTTTGTATATTTCTTTCAATTTTGGAATAGATAGAAAGAATTCACGATTGCCTGTTTTTTGATAAAACCTTTCTGTGGGTTGTAATTAAATTCTTATTTAAAATAATTAACATTCTATTTTCTATATTTTTTGTTGCTAAAAACATAGTCA
>JWZT01005158.1:105396-116153 GCA_000827895.1 Thelohanellus kitauei
AATGAATAATATTCAGCGTATTTGATTCAAATAAAATAATCATAGTTATTATACAGAAATAACTCGATTTTATATTGAAATTAAATTACAGTCATTCAGAATCTTAAGATTCGTGGTCAATTTTAAGGATAATATGACATAGCCAGAAACTATTTTTACCTCATTGTTGTATAATAATTTACATCAAACGCATATTGATACTTATACAGATTACCGATCTTAAAAAACGTGATCATAATGGGCATCAGCGATAAATATTTGTGTAGCGTTTGCTTAAACAAAACTGAGCAAACCAACAAATATTTTGTGAATAACTCGAACATAAATTAAAATAAGGTACCTTAATGACCACTTAGAAAATTTTAAACTCATATAAATAATGATGCCATTGAGAAAAATACTGCTGAGATGAAGAATGGTTACCATAAATGGTTATGTGAACGTTTCTATGCGCCATAGCGGGGCGGAAATTACGTCTTTCTGAATATATTTTTAAATATCTA
Source organism: Thelohanellus kitauei (assembly GCA_000827895.1). NCBI lineage: Eukaryota > Metazoa > Cnidaria > Myxozoa > Bivalvulida > Myxobolidae > Thelohanellus > Thelohanellus kitauei. The sequence goes on from JWZT01005158.1 coordinate 105,900, forward strand.
AATATCTTTAATATGTCCATGATGTATGCATATACTTTGACAATTAATTATCGATATTTTTACTGAAATGCATAGTTTGAAGATATATGGTGTCTCTTTTGTTTGATTGGGAGGTAATTATACAATTAACATGCTGTTTATCATCGACGGATATTTTAATGATTGGTATTCTTTATCTCTAATACATTTTTTACACAAATATTATTTCGAAAATAATTTTCTGATTTAAGTATTAATATTCGACTCATACTCGGGTTTACGTGTTTATTGCACAACTTCAATCCAGAAAAATAATCCAGTAAAAACTTCACTTGGCAATATATTTTTCATTAATTGACATAAATTTAGGATTATTAAGTTAATTTTTCGATTGCTGACACACTATGAGTTATTTATCATGAATAATTCCTTGTGGAATATTACTATTTTTTATCGAGACCGTTTTTTACTTTACAAATATCGGTAAATCCAATCTCATTTTAATTTAAAAAAGTATCATTCTCGATTATATAGAATTATGTTTAAAAATTTAAAAATAAATTTTAGCAATAAAACAAATTTTTAATAAATCATTTGTCTTGTTTAGAAATCGATGATAAATATATGCTGCTGAAATATTTGACATCATCTATGTTTGAATGTTTTTAGATCAAAATATATCGCAACTTGCTCAAATAATGCTTTAAAATGCCTTTTTACATTTTTTTTGATAACGACCACGGAGGTGTATAAACCGGAACTGGTGCATTACTGAACGAATTTTACGTCGACCTCGATTGCGACGTTTTTCACTTGCGACATGGTAACCAAACTGGGAAGGCGACCATCTGCGAACAGAATAGGGTAATGCAAGATTCACATTTACTAAACATTCATACCCATTCTTTTGCCCTCTAGAGCTACGATAAAACATGGCATTCGTTCGCAGGGAAGTCGTTTTATATTACATATTCCAATATGATTCCCGAATTTTTCGAGAAAATTTCGTATTATTATAAACCGTATATATCTTAACCACAAATACTTATACTTCATATTGGAAACAGATGTTTCGATCATCAGATAGCTTACAATCACCGAACAGTATAATTTTTCTCCATTCGCATTTGATTAAGGTCAAACGATTGATACCAGATGTAAAAATATATTTATTTTGAATTTAGTACTTGGCTTTGTAACTCAAAAATACATAGAATACATTTTAAAAATGATATTAAAATTAACGCAGAATCGATACGATTTAAGTCTACCTTATCTATTTAGGAAGCATATGTGATTATAAATTAAAATTATCAGATTATTCTAATCATCAATATCTGGATTTATGATTATTTGTTAATATATATTGGCAAAACCGATTAAGAGATAAATATACAGATTATAATGAGATTATCAAAAGGAATGAAAGAAGATCAGAGTGCACGTCAATTGGATGACGAAGCCGTAAAAATCATTAAAAATATGATGCAAATGAATTGTTTTCAGTAGAGTTTATAATGTTTTCAGAAAGCTGAGATTTCGTTCTTCATACACACAAGCTTTTTCAATGTTTGTTCAAGCAGGGAATCTATATACTCAGGCCAAAGATATGGAAAGTAAAAATGAACATAATGTAGATGCTGGAAAGACGTATTCAGTAGCAGCCAGAGTGGCACAAAAATATATCAAAAGTAAAATTCAAACAATCGAAAATTACGCCAGAGCAGGTTCATGCTATTCCCGTATAAACATTACGAAGGCTCTCTATTTTTACCGTGAAGCATTCAAAATCGTGATAAAAAATGTAATCTTTTTTATAAAAAGAATGATTTAATACGGGTTAAAGAGTATTCAGAAGAAATCACCAAGATATTTTGCAATGAAGGTTTAGATCCTCAGTCAGTGGTTGAGTTTTATGACGATGTCTCTGAATCCTATCCTATGGATTCCTTTATAATCTTGTATAAATACAGAGTAGCTGAAGCATCCTATAAAGAAAAAAATTATAAAAGAGCTCTAAGATTGTTTGAAGAAGTAAATAATAAATTAACCAAAGATCGCCATAAACGACTCAGATATGTCTGTAGATAATGATTTGAAAATAACTTGCTTTTTCAAAGCTTCACTCATAGCCATAGTCAAGAATCCAACTGGTGCGCATGATAAGAATAATGGGTACGGCAAGACCTGCAAAGAGTTTTCTCAAAGCGCTGAATATTCATTTTTGAATAAAATATTAGACTCTGTAGAATCACAGAATATTGATATGTTTGATAATGAAGTGAGTTTGGTAGATTATGATAGGTGAAAAATTTTATCGGCGTGGAGCCCATAGATGATTTTGTAAAATTATTACTGGATGAAATCAAGAAAAGCCTCGAATCTCAAACTAAGCATGCGCCGACTTTTACTTAAAATAATTAATAAAAACATTTATTTTAATGTCATATTTTGTGAGAACTATGTATCAAATAATAATAATAATACATTTTCGAAAATTCAATATTGAAAAATGATCAAAATTACATATATTTGTTGAAAATTATGAGATTGTATAGAATTGGATTGTTAAAACTCGCTATTTGAAATTCAGGTTTCGCCATCATCATTCAGGTTGTCAAATTCCAGTGTGGGTTGCTCTCAGAAAAATCAGAATTACATATTTTTGGGAATTGCCAAGAGATAACAGAATATGCATAAAATTAATGTTTATATGAGATATATTGAGATCCACTCCAGATTTCGTGGTTATTATTCATTAAATAGACAGCATCTTTAATGTTTCTTTGGCTGGTTGATACTGAATAAAAAATGATCACATATCATGCGATTCACTTAATTATCTGTGTATTTTAAATTAATATTTCTGACAAAAATATTTTAATTGACGTTCCTTAAAACCTTTTTTTATGAGAGACAACCCATGTTTCTGTTCCCTAATGCTTTAGAATCCATTAGATTTCATATACGCATTTATTACTAATGTGGTAAAAAAATTCAGATATTAATCTGTTCATTCTTTTATAAATAATAGCAAATTATATCGATAATCTATAAACCATCAGATGTAACAAACCAACATGCACCATTTTCCGTCAAAACTGTCCGACTTTCCGATGACGACATTCAAAGGTTGCGATTTTGTATTGATAAGTAAATTTATGTATATATTAATTCTACCTTTTTTATTGTGATGATTATTCTTTCAGATTCAAGATTTGAATATGGGCTGTTGTTTGCTGAGCTTTGATTTTGCGTAACACAAAAGAATCTTTCTACAATTAACTTTTTATGATAAATTCAATATCTGAACCTTTTTTATGTCATCGTCGGAAAGTAGGTCATGTTTGTCGGAAAATGCTGTATATCATAATAAAAAATCCCTATTCAATAAAATCAGCTATAATATATTTCACAGGTATACAACCCGCCATTGCGCCGACTAAAGCATTGACAATTATATATATGTAATTATGAATATATCCTGATGTTTAGAGGCTTCAACGTCTGCTTATCGTATATATTATTGATGAAGAACAATAATTTTTAAGGGTCTAAATGATGCTAATAAAAATGTGCATTTGCGTCAATATTATCATAAAATACATATAATTGAGGACGTAGCTGGTGATTTCATGACAATGTATTCTGTCATTATATTTCAATTTTATAAATTTAAAACATCCCTGCTCATTTATAAAAAAATGAAATAAAAACAAAAAAATTTACTTTGAGGTGAAAGCATATAAATATTGAGCGTGTATTAAGAATTCTGATTATCGTTGGTTGAATTTCAATTTATTTCAGGTACATACAATGAGTTTATGAATGAAATAGAATTTAAATTTTTCGAACGTATTTCACTCATTACATATATGATCTGCAAATCTGAAATGTATATTCGTGTTATGTCAGTCAAAAACATCCCAGGATTTCTGTTTCCGTTCGAACAAGAAGATCAAATATATGAAATTCATATTTTTGGGACGAAAAGACTTTATCACATTTGGAGACAAATTTTGAGTTTAAGATTTGATTGAAAATTAGTTGATTAATTTCAATGCAATGATAAAAATTGAATATTATAGGATCAGCCCATTCGAATATTATTACATTAACGCCGTATTACATTGATATTATGACAAATTTATCCTCATATTCAGAAATTAATCTAATTGTTTTAATTGAAAAAAACGATATCATACGAAGATTACATGTTTTCACTGTTCTGAACCATTATGACGACTAGTTATAAACATTTTTCCAAGGCGAGATTGATATATCGGTATGTGTCGGATCTCTTTTGACGGTTTCCGGTGGTGCCATTGATAGATAAATTCAGTGAAATATTGTAATTATCAATCCCTAAGTTATTTAACAGTATTTGAATAATTCGCCACCCAGTTAATAGGAATAAAGTTATTTATGAATTCGATCGAGTTAAAAACTCAACTGGAATAACCGTTGCTTCGTCGATTCGAATTCTTCAACATCATTGAAGCAATTTGTAATTACAGGACTAAAAACAGGGCAAGTACAAGAATTGATGCAGGTTCAGGTTTCTTTGTTGATTCAAGAGGAAATAAAATGTTTATGATCGCAGTAATTTGTGAATCTGAAAATGTCAATGTAAATGGCATTCTCAACACATTTACAATCAATTTTCAAACAAGATATTAAACGCGAGAAACAGATATTTGCAAAGCTAACTTTTTCCATGATACTTTGAGAACCTTATAAATATATACTGGTACAAGCTTCCTGAAGTATGTAGTCATGTGATAGATTACTAAATAGTTCTTCAATTACTCGAGATTTTTTTCAAGTATACGTAGGTATACATGCAAATCAGTACACCTGGCTTCAACATCTATCTATAAATAAATAGTTTAGTTAACGCTTCACTGATCGCTTTTCTGATTAAACCACCATATATCGAAAACCGATGTGATGGATTTTGCAAATTTTCGAAAAAAAAAAGATAAACACCGCAAAACTTAGTTCTTGAGAAGAGTTATTCAACGTATCAGACAAATAAATGTTATGAGCATAAATTACGTTATGGATATAATAAGAAAAAAAATTTTCTTGATGCATAAAAAGCAATAGGCTTTCCATTTTTGTAGAAGTCTTTAGAGGGAAAAATTAGATGCTCAATCCAGTTACGAAATATATTTGAATTTAAGCTTATTTCATTTTGATTTATTTTCATTTCTTCGAAATAGGATGACTCCTATCTTCGATAAAAAAGATATAAATTTGACCTTTTTTCATCGTCACATATTTTGTAAAATTTTGCAGATAGTATCTTATCCACATTTTAAAATACTGGTTTTTTGATGATGTAATGTGTTTCAATTTGTATCACGAATTTTTGAAAAAATAAATTCTCAACCTTCAAAGAATAACCATTTGATTTTATTTAGATATACTCATGAGTCTAGGAAAGGACTAAAAAATGTAACTATAAATAATGACTACCAGGAATTAGATCGGAAGCTTGTGAATTTAATTCTATATAGGTTTTCTGATATTGGAATATCTTGCCATCTGTTCTTTTATAAATAAAGAATTATCCAAGCAAAAGAGAAGATAAATTATCAAGCTTATGATAACAATACAAAGGTTTTTCGACATTATATCACAAAACATTATCTGATTCATAACCACAGGCTATAAATTCCCAAACTTTCTTTAAATAATTCAAATATATCTCAGAAAAACAGGTATTGCACTCATGGTTTTCAAAAACATATTAAATTATCATAATAAACATTGGTCGTCGTGGCAAATGTGAGTGCTTATGACAATCGACTCACAAATTTTTTATCTCGTAGATGCATTCGATGAAAAAGACAAATTTTCGAATTGGTATTTCGATGTGTTGGTTAAGAGTTACATTATTAACAAACCTTCTGCCTCAAAAACAATTGGCTTAGAATTTAAATCTAACATATGAAAATAGACGCCTTAAAGATGATTTAGGGGCAGAAAATAATCATAGAGTATTTCCGATTTCTCCAATCTTGTTGGAGGGTTTTCGATTTATAAATAGACTCATCATTTTTCTCTTCTATGACAATCCTAGTTTTCTATATACTATAATTCTTGTCTTAAAAAAAAGGCACGATGTACCGCATCAATTAAGATCGCGACTTCTTGATATGCAAAATTTAGTCTAAGCTCGAGGAGTATGAGACGCATTATCTCACAAGATAATGGATATGATCGAAACCTTATGTGGCCTGCCCTAGTTAATCAAAAACATAGATAAATACCCTTCTACGTTACATTCCATGAAAACAGACGTGAAAAATCTCTATAAAAGAAAATGGAACTGAAAAAAGAAGAAATGAATAATACTTGAAACATTTTAAATTTCAATAGACAAGTTATAGGTATGATGAAAATAATCTCCTTCGACAAATCACGGAAAGTATATTGCCAACAGTTAATTATTGTAATATCTCCAAAATATATGTTCATTTGACATCATTTTTCAAAGATTGAGACCTGAAATTTTGTTAACTTTCTCTTTGTCCACTGATATTGCCGACAGCCTTACTCAAACGCTTCCCATCATTCTTAAATATTTAAACTCAATACAGTTAGATATCGTATAAAGGAATTAAAGTATCAATCAAACAACTTGAACTCTCTTATTATTGAAAGTCTTTAATACAGTTCTATTCATTTAACTGTGTTGATCGCAAAACAACAACAAAACGTGGAGTTACTAGCTGTATTTTTTCAGTAGATGTCAGAGAAAGAATATAATTGTTATGCAAAAACCGATTCCCAATTTGATATTATAAGATAAGCAGATTTAACTCTTCATCCCATAGTTTATATTTATCTCACCTAAAAAACGATCATTTCCGAATATTCGCGAGTAATAAATGTGAAAGAACGGGTAGAACGTATCTCTAGGATAGGCATACATCATTATGAATAAACATTTGCACAGTCACGAAACTATAATGCTGAGACAATTTATTTCTCATTTCGGAATAGCATAGCAGCATCATCACATTTTAAACATTTTGGGATCCTTTAATAAATAAAGAGAAACGCAGCCAAGACATCAACAAAGGGTTTGGAAGTTAGATTATCAAAGAAAACGAAAATTAGCAGTTATCAAAAATAATTATGACATTAAAGAAAGAGGCAAGCCATAGAAATTTACATCGATTATTGATCAATTAAGCAAATTATATAAAATAATACAGAAAATCCCTCTATTTTTCCACATTGTCTATTGTTGAGCTAAAAACAATTTTCTTTTGAATTTTAACAGTAACTAATATTTCGTGATTCACAAATTTATATCACTTTGCATGCGCGTTAAAACGATGAAATATATATCACACAACAGCTTTAAATTTTGATAGAAGAAATAAATTGTCATTTATCTTTAATATGATGTTTCTATATATGGAATCGAAGAATAATTGTCGATGGGTTAGATTTTTGATAAATTTAACACTTTAATAGTTTATTTATGAATCAAATTATATAGACTGAACGAATCAATTTGCAAAAGCTATGTGAAGTGTTAATTATAGAAAAACGAACTGAAATATAAATTTTACATGTTATTTTGAATAATATTATTGCGCTTGTCTTAATATTACCAATTTTCATTGACACCTCTGTCTATTTGTCCGTATTTGTGAAACGATGTTCCCCAAAAGCTGAAAATTAGGCTGGTTTAGTGTACAAAGTTCTTTATGAATTGTATTTACCCATGAAATATTCTACATAAACCTATTTCATCTATATGAGAATCCAAACAACATGGTTTATATCTTAAAAAATATTAATCATAATTTTAGCTAAAAATGATTTGATTTAAAAATTATGAGCGCATTGAAAAACAATCAGAAATTTTATTTAACGGTAAATGCAGCAAACAATAAACCATATATAGTTAAGGCACGATGAAAGACCCAAAATATAATTATGAGATACTAATTTATAATATAAATCAGTGTCACCAAACTTTATACAACAATTTCTTACATAAAAATAACGGAATAAAATTCTATAGATAACACGCAGAAAATAATATAAGCTGGCCTGAATCATAAATTATTAATATTGAAGATTTGCATCAAATATATTTACATGGAATTTTCTTCATGATTTCATTAGTAGATGTACTGATACCGTTCGATGTGCTTCTATGAATGCATCGGCGAGAAAATGACAAATTTAGTCAATTATGCGAGATAAATTGGTGGAGCGATAAATATTCTGACTCATTTAAACCATAAATCTTGATAAAATACCTCTGTGGTTGTTGCTGGAATGTCATATTATAAAATAAATAAATGAGTTGTGGACAGTTCAGATACCGGTATTTAAAGTTTGCATAGTTATTTCAGCATAAATTGCATTCGTAGTTAAAACAAAATGTTGCTTTATGTGTATTTCACGATGTTATACAGTAAACCCTGTACTATTTTTTAGTTTTTGAAGGACAAGATTTCGAAAAAGGGAAAAATTGACACGGTAACAAAAGATTGTACCTAAATGCAGTGAAAACTAATATTTTGTTTTAAATAGTATGATAATTTAGATTTCCAATCCAAGTGCCTAGTATAAAACTAATGATAGAGCGCTTTCAAATCTATATGTTAGGTTTTGACTTTGAGTTGTAAATTAACTATTAAATATTTTATATTGTTTAAAATCTCATACATCGGCTATTGAATCTTCGATTAAATATCTAGAAACAACACATTAAAGATACTTGACAATTTCTTTCTTTTCGTTTATCCTTAGACTAATATTAATTTTACATTTCATCGTTTATTCTGCGCATGACAAGTGGTAGTAAAACGAAAATTACTAAGTATTCAGAAATATCAATCCTGGTCAAAATTCAGAGAAAATTGTTTTTTTACGAAAAATAGATCTGGTTTACCGTATATGCAGTGACTAGCTCAAATACCAAAAATAATCAGGTCTTGTCAAATTAACATAAGTTTTATTCGATATTTACATATCAATGTTTCTTATAGTTCAAGAAAAAGATATTTTTGAAATTTGTGATGTTTTATCAATTTACAAATCCTGGAATTTAGGATTATATTTCATCCAAATCAAACATTATGCTTGAACATATTGCTTTTATATTTACATTGTTGGGATAATCTAACAATCTTTATTTTATCCGAAGTGTAAAGGAATTCTATTAAAGTATTATTCGGTTGTTTTCGCGTAACTGGTTTTATTTATGTATTAATTTGAATGGTTTTGCCGGAAATCGAGTTATGTTTTCAAATTCATATTATTAATAATATGTTTGATATTAAAATTATCAAATTCTATGAAATCATGTTGGGAAATAAAAATATATTATAAAGTTTTAGAGGTTCTATTTGTAGATTACGAAGATTATGGCGAAGAAGGGTAATGGAATAAGGGAACTCAGAATCGATGCATAGGCTAGTCCACATCTGGAACAAATTAATTTTTCCTTGAATATGTGCCGGATAATTATGAGAGAATATAACATCGCTGCATTACTTCATGAACGTTGAAAAACGAATTTTTACAATCAAAATAGTTAAAATAATTTGCACTTTTTTTTATATCCAGTTTAAACCAGTGAAATTTGTACCGGTTAAGAAAATATAGTTTATTCTATAATATAAAATCTGTGTAAAATGATCAGAAATTATGAAACAATGTTTTTGAAATCAATGAAAAATATACAGGGTTTACAAAAAATTATAGTTAATTGACGTCGATGCCATTAATTTATCATACAAACGCCTAATAATTTATATTTCAGTTCCTGTTGCCCAGTAATTAAACTTTAATATCGCTTATGAATTTTATAAAGTTCCTTTTCATGTCATAACTATAAAAATGAGTTATAAATAATATTTTAATTAATTTAAAATCTCATCCGCGGGGTCTCTGTCGTTTATTCTGAATATAGAATCAACATTAACCATCGAAAAATTATCTGCTATTGATTGTGTTATGTTGATGGTTATTCTGTGATTTGTTTTATAGTGAAAGAGCTTTTTTAACGTTTTTCGGTATTGGATCGATGACAAGATTCTGGCTACGGCCGTCTTGCAAAGAATGGTACAAGTAATCCATCATACGAACTGTAAAAGCTATACGTTTATCGGTTGAGATCTTTTTTAAGGATCTACTGTATTTATGTGAATGATCATGGTAGAAACATCGATTTAACATATATATTATTATAACTTCATTTAATCTTGGGCATAGAATTAGATGACTAGTTTTTCA
>JWZT01005158.1:116390-141850 GCA_000827895.1 Thelohanellus kitauei
GGAGTGGGAAGAAAAAAAGCTGGTGGGCTTACCACAGCAATAAAGTAGTTATGTACACACACTAGTTATGGCTCATGATTGCGTTAGATATTTTAACAGCGTCGAAAGCAGCACAAACGTCCGTGTAAATAAATATCAGCCTGAATATTGATTTAAATTCATATATCTTATTCTCGTTTCATGTATTCATTAAATATCTCAACAAGGAATTTTGTTGATGAGAGATTAAATAGGGGATTTGCGCGATATGAAATGGAATTTGCGCGATAATGGATGTAAACCCTGTATAAAAGACAATGATAATAGGAGCAATTATGAAGGCGCTCTGAAAAAATTCATTTTACATATTCAAATCGTAAAATTTTAATATTGCATATTTCATACATTTTTTAATATACGATAAGAATTTTGTATCTTTTTTGCAAATGGTTGTATACTTCACCATATGTTCGCCATTATTAGATATGTGTTAAGTAAAATAGTCAAATACCATATTCAACATAATAGTTACAGCCATTTTATCTGAAGAATTCACATGATAAAGATGTACCTATGATTCACTATCAAGAAATTCTGGATGCCGAGGATATAATATTCCGACAAAATACGACGAAGATGACGGAAAGAAGTAAAAATGATATAATATATTATCTTACACTCATTACATAATAGTAGATATTGAAATAACTAATATTCACCTAGAATTTCAAATAAAAATGTCTACATCAATGAATAAGAAGCCGTGGCCGGAGACGATAGGAGAAATTTTGAATGAAAATTCGACTGTTTATGAATTCAGAAACATCTCTTACATTTTTCATGTAATTACTGTAATTTTATCATTTCTGTATCTTTTTTACGAATTGAGCATAATCAATAATAAGAAAAAAATCTTAACGAACGATTATGTGTAACATTTATCTAAATAAACAACTTTTTGAGAATGTCTCTTTAGTCACGAAAATATTAATCATTGATTCTTAAATTTAGAAGTGCGGCTTCATTTGAAACACCAAAGCAAAAATTGTATGCATATATAAAAGAATACCGATCCTTTATCGGTCCACTCTCGAAAGTATTCGGGTGGTCTGGATATTATTTTATTAAAACAAAAATAGACATTCAACATACTTAACCAAAAAAATAGTTTTCATAATCGTTTTTAATAAAATGTCAAAGGAAATTGAATGAACGTTTGAATATATAATGTTTATGGACGATAACTAATCGAAAACACGATATATTTATCAAGACAGTATAAAGGTAAATATTCCGGATTTTAATTCAATCTATTTTATCGATAACCAATTCAAAAATTCTTAAATTTTTCATTTAATCGAAATACATACCATATTATCAGGTGTACAGGCGCACCCTTATATTAGCTGCACCCACCTAAATTTAAAAGAGAAATGTATTTTGTTCATATAAACCGCATCGGTCTATAAGTCGCAGAGTTGAACACTTTTTTTAAAACCCATGATTTAAATGAAAGAATGCACGTTAAACAGTAAAAATTGATATATTAGCTGCCTGGTTCGAATTTTCTCAATATTTTAGAAAACTGCCGCGGCCTGTACACCAGAAAGTACGTTAATAGATATAGAATAATAAATGAAAGATATGCATACAAAATGCAGGTAGAATTAAGTTTACGTAACTTTACTGCGCGCGCACTAATATTGCCTCCTAATAATGGATTTCGATATGTTTACGAAAATTGTTTCTGAAGGTGTAGATGCAATTGGATTTTTAATGCATTATGGAATTCGGCCAGAAGAGATGTTCTACGAACAATAAACTGAATAAGTGTCGAACATCAAAGAATTTATTATTCCGATAAGATATGGATTTTAACTTCTTGAATAAACCATAACCTAATTATTTGATCAATCTCGTAAATAATCCTCAGCGATACCAGGAAATCCATAAGATCTTGTATGGTGACTCGCTAATCATTAGGCTCATTCTAGACGACCATAAAATTCCAATTAAAAAATTTGGGTGTGTCCTAACGATGTAAGCGAACAGTCCAATCGCGATAATGACATTACTTTCGATCTTTCCCAAGTCATCCCCAAAGATTAATTAGTTTTTGAGAAAAGTTAAATTTACGATAACTATTAGATCTGTTCATTGAAACTGTAAACAGTAAATCTAACATTGGTTGGCGCACGAATAATAAAAAAAATAACTGAATCAGTCCTTTGGCGTGCTATTGATAACCGACTAGCAATTTAAATGTAAAATTTGGCCATAATTTACTGAGTCTCAACTTACGTTCTTGGTATGTATGAACCTACCTCAAAAGAAATTTTCTTGATTTTATATAAAATTCGATTGGTGGTCTGCGTTCCTAATCAAAGGCAGCCACTCTCGCACAATTTCTATGTATGTAAATACTCAATTATTTGTGACATGTTTTTATGAGGATCAATAATTCATACAGATGGATTTGCCTTATACAATGGTTTTCTATTGATATTAGTTGAGTTTTCGCAACATTTTCAGTTGATAACCCATATGTTCATGAAACTATCAATAACAGTTTGTTTTTAGAGTATATTTTTCAAATAATACTCTAGGACCCATTTACCGGTGCCCATACAAATAACATAGCAGCTTGCTGGCCCTCAGTTAAAAATCGTCAAAAATGGGTAAACATACTAGGAGTACTTTACTGCAGCCAAAAATAGGTTTTGAACATGTTTAAATAATTAATAGATGAATAAATGTACCAAGTATGGTTTAGCAACACACCAGATGGTACTTTACAAAATATTCTTTAACAAATTGCCAAATATGTGCCTCATGGCTAAAATAAAATTAGTTTTGTTAAGAAATTTACTCGAACATTTATATAACCATTTAATATTAATATACCACACTACTTTAAAATGTGAGGGACACAACTATATTTAAATTTATATAAATAACCAAAATATCCAGTTAAAAATAACCTTGTAAATTCAATGTAAATAAAAATAATTCAACTTAAAGTTCAAATGAAGCTATTAATATATTTAGGGGTGTTACAAGTGATTTAATCTAGTATTTTTGAGTATTAAACACTATATGGCAAATTTATTAAATAAGATCCGGTTTAAGCCACTTTGCGCACTCACCAAAACGTTACGTCACGTAAACTCTACCCAATAAAATAAAAATGCTTCAATAGGTCCTCCGTGGATGTCATCTGTGAGATACGATAATATTTTTCTCTAAAATGTCATACAATGATATGAATTAGCATAAATTGATCCCCATCGAAAAGACTCAAAGAGTTCTTCGGCATCGCCTGAATTACCCGACTATACAGCCAACATGGATTTCGAAATTGATAATTCAGTGGCATAAAACAATGGGCTCTAAGATGACAAAATACAGAAGTATAATCGAATGCCTGGATACTATTGCGCACTATCAAGATTCGATGAAAAGGTACATTATTAATATCCAAAGAGATATTTACCAGAATGCATACAAAGCGTACCTATCCGTATTTGGTTTTTTGGTTAAATTTAACAATTTTTTAACCATTCAAAAATCGTACAAATTGCTTAAAAATTTTCGGCAATTTTTGACACAAAAAAATAATGGCACAATTTTGAAAATGGACTGATCAGCGCTGTATCTGCTCATTAATAATTCTAAAATATTTTACCAAAAGTCATTTTGACAATATAGACAACCACAATTACAGTCTATTGGCAGAGAATAATACCAGGTTTCATGATTATTTATAGCCATTTTTAGAGTTCTGATGTTATTAATAAATGGTGTAAAACTCCAAACGCCGATTCGATATTCAAAAAATATATTTTAAGTGGTCAAAGGATGTTTAAAAGTTAGCAATATAGAGACTTTCATAAATAATGTTTCAAAATTGTAAGAAGTTGCGGGATATATTTCACAAAATTTACAAACAAATGACAGAAACTCAAAGCATGGAGGAAAATTTGTAGATGACAACTATTTTTGTTGGGTCAGGATTCAATAATGTGTTGGCGATAGATGAGATTTTAGATATTTTTATCACTAATATGAAATTCAGTTTCTTTTTGTACTTACTTGATCAGCCATTTTTCCGTTTTGTTCAATCAATTGCCATTTAGATGCATGAAGCTAAAATTTAAATGGAAAATCAATTAAATTTGATTAACCAAAGCGAAACGTGTTCTGCTTTTTTTAATTTAAGAGCTCGGCGTTTAAACCCAAGAATTTCGAACCAGGTACGGTGTTTCATTGATTCATACGGTCAATCGCCAATAATTTGGCGTCCATACAATCAAATCCTGAACCCGATTGAAAATTTATTTTCTAAGTAGAAGCTTAGAGTTGGGCAGAGAATCCACGAATCTCTGAAAAACCTTTTTGAAATGATTGAAAGAGTCACATCTAGTATAACTTTGGCAGATAGTATGGGCTTCGACCAACGTTTGGACAAGTAACTACTGCACTGCATACAAGGCATTTCAATTAAAACATTTATTGAATTTCGGCTTTATGTTTTTATACAGAATATTATAAAACGTTAAGAATTATTGATATATTTCAGCTAAGGCACAAAAAGTCGAAAATTGGTTTCATATAAACGGAAAAATGGCTGACCAACGCTGTATCATATGAGAAATCTGATACATGTAGAAATATATTCATGGTCAGAATTGTTCTACCGTAGAGACGATATAATGGAATTATGGACAATATAGAAGAAGAATGCCCATCAAAAAATTATTAGAGCTATCGAAGTATTGATTAAGAAAATCCAAGTTAAACAAAATGGTAATAATTATCATACTTTTAATTCGTTCGTTTTCAATTCAAAACATCCGAATGCGGAACATCTAAATATAAGAAGGAGACTTGAACAGTTTTTTCACGACTCAAATTAAAAGGAATTTTTCCGACTATTTAAACATAAATAAATTATTCAAATTTACTTTTACTATTCCTAATTGTTAACCTAGTGTTTTTCAAAAATATTTGAACCCCCTTTTTAAAAATTTGATGGAGTTAAATGTAAACATTAGAGTTTATTATATTTACAAATTGTTCATTTGAAATGTCAAATATTTATAAAAGTATTTGAAGTTAGTTTTCATGAAACATTTGAAAGTCTCTTCAGCGTTAGTGAATTGACTAAGGATATTAAATCTTTTGAAAATAAAATCGAGTTTTATGTTAGAACTAAAAGCAGACCCTCATTCATACTCAGACCCAGTACGTTAACTAAAATTCTATGACTTAAGATTTGTTTTTTTCTAAAATAAGTCAAATTTAAAATGGCACTATCTCGGTAGAATAATAATATTTTTCATTTATAAATACAAAACAATAGTTTGAACAAAATAATAATGAGCGTGATAGTGTTGCTGCATCTGAATAAAATCGATATGCAACACATACACCCAGTATTTATGAATAAGAACTTAAGGAAAAATATTTCGCCATAACATCCATCATTTCGCGGAGACAATGTAATTCTGAACTTAGGGAAAACTTCAATCGTTGAATAAATTGTATAGATTGAAAATGATTAGCATAATCAGCAACCAAATTTTGAATATGAAATGATCGATTCTCGTTTCTAAGTAATTGTCGACTAAGAGTATGAAAACATCGTGTTAACACATGTACAGATTAATTATTTGCTCTGTGAGGAATTCGTGAATATATAAGAAATCCCTTTCTTTGTGATGATACATGAATACAGTGAGTAAATATTTGATCACAAGAGAGTACTTTTTGCATATTAAATAGAAATCGATGTTATTTTTTAAAAATATTTTCAAACTGATTGTACGCAGAATCTTATATACTGTCAAACATGATTTGTGTTTCGAATATATTGAGACAAATATGAATATTCTACTCTGAGATGAACAGAAAACCATAATGTTGAAATTTATCTCTAACGAAATTTTTAATTTAAAAAATACACATTTTAAGAATATAAATATTAATTAGTTTTATTTATATTAAGTTCATCTAATATTGATACTGGAACGGACGTGGTGAGGTTTCTCTCACTTTGTGATCTTGCTAGAGTTTCGAGACATAATCGATAAATGGCTGGTGGCTGAACCATGAATCTTTCTAACTTATAGGCGCAAATCGGAACATCAAAATAAAGGCCAAAAACGTATAAAATAGAATCAGCCATAACTGCCATGTTATGGGCATAAATTCTACTTTTCAGGGACTAGATAAAACATTTGCTTACGTTATCAAGTTTAAACCATTCTAGAGATTCGAGATCAATTTTCCATATTACATTGGAAGAACTAAATACAGAGCGACAACAGTTGAGATAGCCAAATTTGCTCGAAAATGCGAATGACTCACAATTCATATCTAATGGAAACTGACGATCTTGGGAGTGAGTTTGTCTTGTTGTCCACTTATTTTTAGAAAAATCGAAAATATTGACATGTTCAAATCTATCAGTTTGGTATTCTAAATATCCCCCAAAACAATATAATCTCTATATTTATTAAATTTACTTGTTTTTAAATACAGTTGAGAATATTTTTTTCTTTGAGCTAAGTTTGGGCGCATTTTGAGTCACAAATGTCCACTTAGACGTCTTCAAACAGAAATTGAACATTTTGTCCGAGAATTCACCTTCCGTAAATCCCCCTACTATGTACAGAGATTCGTTGTGATAAACAATACAACTGTTATACATTTGAGGAGGTCTATTTTGATCATACTCATTTGTATGAACAGATAATATTTTCCATGTGGCGCTACTAATATCAAATGAAATTAGGATATTCGTTGCTTGACTTGGCACACTCGGATTTTTTCCTCCAAATATATAGACAAAATTTCCGACGGCACAAATCGCAGACAATGTCGATCTATTTTCTGTATCAAATGGTGTTTGGTGGCGAATCCACGTATCACCTATTGTATTGTACATCCACAGTTCATTATATGTGATTCTATTCACAAAGTCGTATCCCCCATATATGATGAGGAAATTATTTACAGATGTCATAGAGTGACCAGTGCGACCGGTAGGTTCAGACGTGACATTTTCAACGTTCATTCCAAAAGTATAATCTATTGCGAAAAGATCACAAATATATATATATGTATTGATTTCCCAATATATATACTAACGAATCGATATTTCTCAAACCCAAAATTTTTTATTTTTGAGTCTATATGATCATTCATATCCCCATTTATCAAATTCCCATTTTATCGAATCGAAATCTCATAATAACATGATCAAAATTCTTTGATCTGATTATTTTTCCATCTCCTAACAAAATATTTCATCATCAATTTGATTGGTTAGAATTTCTAAAAATCCAAAAACAAATTATAGTTATCAATATTTGTCGAGAATTGTTTCAAATAATGTGTAAATACGTTATTATTACTCCCTATTTTGATCATGCATTAAAATTTAGTTATATGGAGAACCCCAAATATTTTTTTGACTCATTTTAATAGTTTTTGACAATAATATTTAATCAAAGCTTGAAATTTATTATTTGCTTCATAAATTGTACAAAATTTACGTAGATTATTTATGACAATTATTTTGAGATATGGCCTTCAAATATAAAAAAATTTATCATTATATAAAATCTGCATTTTGTTTAAACAATAAGTCAAAAATACCATAACCCTATCTGATTTTCTTCTTGTCTATTTTTCAGCAACAAATTTGGCCTTGAATTTTGACACAGGCTATAATTTCGAAATTTTCGTATTCACATTATATGACAGGCGCAGAATAAGCGATGAAATCGTTAATTAATATAAGCCTTAGCATTAAAAAAACATAAATTACCGATTACATTATATATGTTGTTTGTAGTTATGGAATTCAAAACGTAGTGACAATGGATGAGATTTTAGACAAATTAAAAATTTAATAGTTCATTTTAAACTCATAGTACATGGAAACTGAAAATAGTCATTTTTAAAAGCTATATAAAGATTTAATTTCTCTGCAAATTGGAGTGAAATATAAATTTTCATGTTATTTTGAGTAAAAATAATCGGTTTTACTGCATGTTCCTACCATTTTGGGAAAACGCTGTCTATTTACCCGTATGTTCAAATATTTCGTCCCTATGGATAGAAATTAGACAGGGGTTATCATAGTTATATCTTTGCACGGAATGGATAAGATTTTCGGCGTTGTGTAATCTAAACTGTATTTATGCTGGACATTAAAAACTGATACAAGCAGATACTGGTTTCGGATACTGATAAGAAAAAGCATTTCTATTTAAAAATCCATTAATTGTCACAATTTAGTTACAGGATTTTAACCTATCCATGCGCAATTGAAAATTATATTTCAATAATAATTGTTTTTTCAATTGCGAAAAACTAATTTTGTTTAAAATATCGAGAATCGCATTTAATAAGATTTGAAATTGTTAAAATGAGTAATGTGCTTTTTAGGGTTCAAATCACACTGAAGTAATTCATAACTACACAATATCTCATATTCCAAAGTACAAATGTTCAAAGATGAAAGAATAATCTTGAATGGGAAAAATATAACTGATTACACGTTGTTTTATTATTACAGTAGGTTTTTTTATGGATCAAAACGGTACTAGGGAAATTGTATCAGAGAAAACACCTCGCAAAACAACCGTAAAATTGATTTGAGTATTGTAGTAAAATTTGTGATTTTTCCACTAAAATTATAAGTAAAAATACAAGCTAATTTTTAATGGAAAATTAATTAAAAAATATTTAATTGCGCGAAGATCCCTGATAACCGGTATAAAGAATACGCTTGGTTTGTTTAACGCTGATGCGACATCATTAATTCTGTTGGATAAAATCATTGAAATATTGAAATTTTGCTGCATATCGTGATGATAAAATCATTTCCTCGGAAACCATGTAGCCAATTTAGCCCTACCTGTTGAGGTCGATACTAAATGAAGTAAGAACATTAATTGATGTAAAAAATAATAGGATAATTCTTGTAACTCAATTTGAGATCTCAAGCCGCAATTTATAAAAAAATTAAACGAGAAACTTAGAGAAATTCTCGACTTTCGATGATGGTGAAATGCTAAAATATAATAATTGTATTAATAATCAAATCGAGATAGAATGTCAACAATTATTTCCAAATATGTCCCTAGTAGCGAAAAAATACAAAATTTTAACAAAACCCCAGAGGTCAAAATAAATAGGCAGCCTCAATTCAATCTAACCTTGATCCAAAACCTCCCAAATAACACCTCAGTTCGGCCAGTTAATACTGGTAACAATATAACCGAAAACGACAACTTCTGAGATGTAAAGCACGATTATCAATATCTGAATAATTCGATTGAATATAATGAAAAAAAATCGAAATTCAATGAAGGCTCTACAGCAGCAGGGGCAGCTACTACATGAGGCGAGCCGGCTTAATAAATTAATAGCTTAATCCTACATGATTCCACAAAATAGAGCAATGAATAAATTATATTTAATTGAATGTTTTAATATATAGATAAAAAATGCATCTAAAAATTTAACTTTATTTACTTTGGCAACAACTGAAGTTTTTGATACATTTTACGGTCGATCAAAATCATTAACGAGGTTTTTCAACTCTGGCAGCATGTTTCAACTGTAAGATTCTCAACAAATATGTGATTCAATATCAGTTAAAATCGAAAGTAGCTTGGTCATTTTAGTGTTCGTGGTCGATAATGTTTGTTCATATATATTGTGAGCCGAACTGAGAAAGTAGTTTCATGGCCATCGTTCGCAAATTAATAAACGTTGAATCATTTAGTTACATTTAATATTTTTAAATGCTTTCATATTGGAATTTTTCTATCTGGGCAGAGTCGCATTTCAGATCAATTATTTCTTGTTGTAGAGCTCCCGTTGCTTTTTCAAAATCAGTTATAATGAAGGATTACGAGATGTTAAACTCAGCAGAATATTTTAGATGCACCCAACACAAATAGTACATTACTTGTCAAATGGAGAGATCGAATTTTGTACTTCTATATCGACTTAATCTTCTGTGGCATATTTTTCGAGTGTTTTAAAGTGCGTGTTTATATTATGGCTGAGCTGTTTAGTAAATAATTTTCACTTCGAATTGAATGCCCACACTGTTGAGCCCATTTCGTGATCGAAAATACCATTAAGTTTTAGTTCTGTGTTTAGCTCATTCATATGTTCAAAGAGATCCTATCTAAACGCTAGATCTGAAAGACACTGCATTTCTCTGAGTTTCAGATATTATCTTTGTTCCCATTCATCTTCAAAAACGTTCGAATTTCTGTTGTATGGTTCCAAACTCCTCTCAGAATTTTTCAAAAATTCAAAGAGCATACAGAAGTATGATTCAAACATAAATGTGATCCGAACCTCAATCGTTTTGAAGTCTGATCACCATTTTATGATTTATACCGCTTTTGACTTGATAATATTGACAAATGTTACAAGTGGATCCGTGACATATTTCATGAGACGTATACCTCTACAAAAAAATCTTTTTTTGTCTAATATGCAGGTAACACTATCAATGGCTCTTTGAAATCGACTTCTCCATAGGGGTTAGTGAGTCTCTTCATTAGACAAACTTTCTTTCCTACAAAATATTGGGAACCGTCCGTTATAGTACTCCTAATTTTCTGCAAATTTTTTATTCCATTAATATACAAGATATTTTCAATACATTCGAAAAAACCTTGTTCTATGATTGTATCTTTCATTTATTCAAATGACAGAAATTTTATGATTATTTCTGTATTCTTAAATTTGTCCTACAAAGATCAGCAAATGTGCAAAGTCATGGATGTTATTGCTTTCATTCAAAGCTTTGAAAACTAGCTCAAATGAAAGTATACATCTTTTCAGCGACGATCTAATATCTTAATTAATTGTTGCAATGTGGTGAGCTAAAATTCTTCATTGTAAAACGACTTATTCAAACATTTTTCTGTGTTCTTGACAGATTGGATCTACCATATCGATCATTAAATGTTTGAAAAATACTCCATAACATAACCTTTTGCCTTGCTTAGCATGTTTTATGTAACTACAAAGCTGGAACCAGTAGCTTATTTATGTTGTATTTTATCTTTACTCAGGCAATCCTTCTATTAGACAAACATTCATTTCAAGTAGTTTGCTGTTGTTTGTCGTGGTTCTGCTAATAATTTATTGACGCGGCGTGCATTTTTTGTCATATAATGGAAGACATGTTGTGATCTTGAAACACGGAAAAAATTTCACAGCACAGTATATATACAACTTTCGTGTCGACTTCTATAACCAAGTACTTGGAGATCAAATCGTTTTTAAACATGCGATGCTCCCTATCAATCTTACGTTTTTGACAACATTCATAAAAAAATTCTATCTGCATATTATTAGTTAAAAAGATAGCATATGTGGATAAGAGTCATTTTGTTAGGCACATAGTCTTTAAGCATTGAATTTGACCAGTGAAATCAGAATTTATTGAAATATTTTTTGAGGATATTGTCTTAGGTCACATTACAATATATGTAAAAAAAACTCTACGCGGGCAAAAAAAATATCATCGCGGTCGGTATGTTGCCCACCTAGGATCTAGAGGATGCGCATAAGATCTAATAATATTTGATGCGTAAAGAGAGAGAGTTTGAATCATTGATATCAGCAACAATAAGAAAATTTAGTCAATAAATGAATAATTACACTGAATTAACAACCGACGATAGTCTGATTAATATTGAAAATGCATATGGTTTCTAACATCCTTCGATCTCGCCTAAAACTACTCCATCAAAATATTTTCAAGCATTCGTGCCAAAATATTTCGCAATGTACACTCGACATCGTCAACATTAAGTTAAATGACCATGAGAACCTTTATTGACATCTTTTCGATCGAAAACTTAAATTGACCGCGAAAACAACCTGATTTCTTCGGGCATGTAGGTCGATACTCAATTCAGTACGTACATTTATGGATGTAAATGATTTAAAAATAATTCCTTTAATTCAAAACTGAGATCTCAATCCGAATTTTCATCAAAAAACAAACAAGAACCCAATGGAGAAATTTTTAACTGGAAATGTTTGAAAAATGCTTAACTGTAATGATACTGTTAGTTTTTTTATTGAGATATAAATTGAACCATTATTGGCAATAAGTTGCGAATGGCGAAAAATGACATTTATACCAAAACTCTAATTCCATAATAAATAAGCAGCCTCAATTCAATGTGACTCTTATCATGAACCTCAAACTTACAAATTCTTTCAAGCAGTTAATACTTGTAGCAAGAAAATCGGAAAGCTATATAACTTGCAAGGTGTAGATTTGGATTATGATAAACTGAATAATTCGAATAAATATAATAAATAAATCAACATTCCAAGAAAGCTATACCAAGTATTTTTGAATCAGAAAAATGACCATTCGATACTAATACAAATAGGCAGCCCTATGTTGATTCCAAGAAATTCGAACATCAAGATTTAGCCATACGAAATATCTCCATTTAATGTGATTAAAAAATGGTTTGGCTTTAATTAGAACAATTTTCCTGATGTATTCGTTGTTGAAAACTGGCCATTTATCCTTATCTCAAGAAAATGTTAGGAATACTCCGGGCGTGGCATATGAAAGGACATTAATCATCATCGACGACACAATATCAACATTAATGACATGAATCGGAGGCTTATAAAAAGTTGGATGTTACCCATACGAAACCCTACTTCGTAAAGGTACAAATAACATCACAAAGAACTGCATCGTGATACCAAGATAAATGTCTTGGTAAGTATGGTAATCTTAGGTTTTTTGATCTTAAGCTTATATTAGATGTTATTAGACACATTTGGGGTATTCTATATACCACGAAATTTATAAAGATGTTTTTATTTAGATTTTACTTCTTTCAGCAGTGAAAATCCATGATACATATGATCCCAGTAAACCTACACAAAATATCTTTCGGATTCATCTTATTTGTTGTTATAAATATTCAAGGCTGATCACACATGTACCATGTAATCATTTTCGACTTTAGTATGCATTTGATTGATAAATCTTTCCATTTAATTAACAAAACATTTGGTAGACCCCACTTAACGTAACTTATATACGCTCGAGCAAAGTCTGTGGCGTAATGATTGTATTTTAACAGAATATATTCAAAGTGTTTAAGACTCTGTAAATAGGATTGGATTTCAGTGACATTATGTAATTACGATATAAGAGAGTTTCTGCCAACAATGTTATACAAAAATGGTTGAACATCAAAGAAATTATGTTTCTGATAAGGTAGGTATTTTCAGGTTGGGTAAGAAATCATTGTGTTAATATTTAGATAAATTTTGTATGCAACAGATTCAATATTAGAAAGTCCATTACATCGAGTAACTTGAATGACAAAATACTAGGCACATTCTTAGAGAACTCAAAAGTTACACTCTCAAATTTTATATGGATCTGTCTAATGTGATAATACAATCGACGCAGAATTCCCTCAACTCTCATGATACCCCTAAATATATCCGCAACGCTTACAGAATTTTCCAGAATGTTTAGATGTTAAGATAATCATTATATTGGATATTTGAATCTTTCAACTGTAAACGTAACGCCGTGGGGCCTCAGAAATACAAATTAAAATTGACGAGTCAGTCATTTTGTGAGTCGTGCATAAAGGATATAGCAACTAAACTTAACTACTTTAGGCCAAGATTTATTCACATCTCCACGTTGGGTCGTGAGCATGTATGATGTTGTAGATTCATCTTTTATTGGTATTGTAATCTGCGTTACGAATCAAATACAGCTACTATCATAATTAATAATGAGATATAAGTATGATATAAATTACGTTAGACATGTTTTGGCACGTTCCACAATTCATACACATAGATTTGCCTCCAACAGACTTAATATATATTTTGTGATAAATTATGTTTAGCAACATTACCAGTCGATCCCCTGTATATTCCCGAAACTGTCAACCACAGATTGGTGTTAGAGTAAGTATTTAAACTAACATACTAGAACCAGGCAACAGGTGCCTATACAATTAACGTGAAGGCTAACTGGGAGTCAGATAGAAAATACATAAATGGTGATGGCCTGACTAATATAGGTTTACTCTAATCAAAAATAGCTATACTTTGTTCTAATAATTATTAGACAATAAAAGGTTGTAGAAGCCTTTTGTGTAAAGGCTAGAAGATACATTTGAGAAAATACTTTCTCAAATTGCTAAATACTTGGCTTATGAATACAATAAAAATATTAAATATAATTTTATGAATTATTTAATTAATAATTTTCAATATTAATACACCAATTAATAGCTGTTGGATCCACCTTTTAAATTATTATTAGAAGAATCAGAAATATAAACTTAGATATTACCTTACAGATCACATTTTTATTGAAATCAAATCAGTTTTTATTCAAATGAAGATATTCATATTTTAAGGCTTGTTTTTGGAAAATTTTAATTATTTTTGAGAAATACAGATCTGTATATTTATAACAAAAATATTTTTCGTTATTTTTGTCCCTTTTACACCTTTCTCAAAGTTACGTTAAGTGGAGTCTACCCAAAAATAGTAATTGTACGTATTTATCCTCATATTCATAAAATTGATCTCATTGTTGAACGTCAAAATAAATTGAAATAATACGAATATCTTTTTTTTGAATTTGGAGAAATAATCATGACAAATGCTTAAAAATTCCTAACGGCATGATAGAATTTTGGAATCTGTCGAATCTCTTTTTGACGGTCTCAGGTAGTGCGAATGAAAGATAAATTTTGTAAAAAATTGAAATTATCAATCCATAAATTAGTATACAGAATTCAAATAATTGACCACGCAGTTTATGAGAATATAGATATTTATAAATTCGATCGAGTTAAAAACTCGAATTTAATAACCGTTGCTTCGTCGATTCGATGCGAATTCTTTAACGTCTTAAAAGCCATTTGTAATTACGGGGCTATAAATATGGCAAATAATAAATTTAATACAGATTTAGGTTTATGTACTGATTCAAGAGTATATAACACTTGATAAGACGAGGAATTTTCGACTATGAAAAGTTAAATGCAGACCTTCTTCAAATTTTCACAATTAATTTTCAAACAAGGTTTTAATATTCAGAAACAGAAATGAACAAATCTAAACCTTTCCAAAAAGGAGTTGAAAACCTGATAAAAATTTATTCGTATAATCTCGCTAAAATGTTTTGTTGCATGAAAAATTATCAAATAACTATTCAATTATTCGAGTTTTTAATTCTTATCACCCTAGATGTGCATGTAAATCAGTAATACTGGCTTGGATAAATATCTGAAATTAAATTGATTTATTTACACTTCACTGATCTCTTTTATCATTCAAGCCCCACATATAAAAAACCGAGAGCATTGATATTGAACATTGTCGAAAAATAATTGAAAAATGCCATTAAACTTTGCACTTGAAAAGAGTGATTCAGCGTTCTTAGCGACGAAATGTTTGAAGTTATGAACGTGAATTACGTTCAGGATATAATAAGGTGAAAAATTTGCTTGGTGTATATCAAATAATGACGTCATTAGATTTTGTAAGGGTCTGCAATTAAAAAAAATATACATGTTAAATTCAGTAGCGAAGAATATTTGAATTTTAGCTTATTTTATAAGGAATCACTTTCATTTATTCAGAATAAGAATATTCTTCTATCTTCAAAAACACAAATGTAAATTTGACATATTTTCATCCTCGAATATTTATAAAAATATTGAAGATAGTATCTAATTCTCATTGTACTAAACTGTTTTTATGTTGATGTCAAGTTTTTCAATTTGTTCAATAAATTTTTGGTAAAATATAATCACCGCTTTTAACGAATAACCATTAGATTTTTCTAGTTATACGTTAGTTTAGGAATGATCAAAAAAATGTAATAATATAAATTAGTACCTGAAATCCGATATTAAGCTTGTGAATTTAATTGTATACAGGTTTACAGAGATTGAAATATCTCTCCATCTATACCTTAATACATGATGAAAAATCAAAACAAGCGAGATAACTTATCAATCTTATGATATGAATACAACGATTTTTGGATATTATATCACAAAAAATATTCTGATTCATAACCTCAGGTTATAAATTCCCAAACTGCCTTTCAATAATTTATAGATATCTCAGAAAAATAGGTATTGCACTAAGGGTTTTCAAAAACATTTCAAATGAATAATAAACATGGTCATTATTGCGAATGTTAGCGCTAATGAGAATCGACTTAGCAATTCAAACTCTCGTAAATGCACTCGATAAGATAACTTATGAATCTTATGATATGAATACAACGATTTTTGGATATTATATCACAAAAAATATTCTGATTCATAACCTCAGGTTATAAATTCCCAAACTGCCTTTCAATAATTTATAGATATCTGAGAAAAATAGGTATTGCACTAAGGGTTTTCAAAAACATTTCAAATGAATAATAAACATGGTCATTATTGCGAATGTTAGCGCTAATGAGAATCGACTTAGCAATTCAAACTCTCGTAAATGCACTCGATGAAAAAGACAAATTTGCCAATGGTTTATGAGATGTGTTTATTAAACGTTACATTTTTAACCTACCTTCTGCCTCCAGAAAACTGCGCTTAGAACTTAAATATCATCTAATGAAAGAGAGCCAAAAAGAGGATTTAGGCGAAGAAAACAATCCCTGAGTATTCCGAAATCTCCGATCTTCTGGGAAGGTGTTCGACTAGAAAACAGATTCTTGATTTTAACCTTCTATAACTCTTTTGAGCTTAGAGAAACTAAACTTCTTGTATCCAAAAGCATGAAATTGACTCTAAAATTAATATCGAGGCTTCTTCATATGGAAAATTGAGTCTACACTCCAGGGATTTGCGATACGTTTTCTCACAAACTAACGGACAGGATCGAAACCTTATGATGCCTCCCTAAGTTTATCCAACACATTAATAAATACGCTGAAGCGTTACAATCCATGAAAACAGATGTAGAATAATCATTATATAGAGAAAGTTCAACTGAAAAAAAAACGAAGAATACTTCAAAAATATACATTGCAATAGATATGTGATTGGTATGATTAAATAAATCTCCTTCGACAAATCACTGAAAGTTTATTGCCGAGAGTTAATTATTGTATATCTACAAAATGGATGCTCATTTGACATCTTTTTTCAAAGATAAAGATATTAAATTTTGTTTAACTTATTTTTGTCCACTGATATTACCAACAGCCTTATTCAAAAGCTTCCCATCATTCTTACTTTTCTAATATTCGATACAAAAATTTATATCGTATAAAGGAATAAACGTCTCAATCAAACGACGTGAATTCTCTTATCTTTGATAAGCATTTAATACAGTTCTGTTCATTTAATTTTGTTGATCGCAAATAAACAGCAATAGGGTGTGTTAAAAACTATATATGTTCAGTAGATGTCAGAGAAAAATAATATCATTTTTGTGCCAAAAACCGATTCTAAATTTGATATTATACGAAGAAGAGATTGAATTCTTTATCCCCCAGTTTATGTTTATCTCGCCCGCAACAACAATATTATTTCTGGAAACTCAAACGTAATAAATGCGATATAACGTGTAACACGTATCTCAGGATAGACATACATCATTATGAATACACTCTTAAACGGTTACGAAACTATATATGAGACGATTTATTTCTCATTTTCACATAGGATAGCAGCCTTATCACATTGTGACCATATTGATATCTTTAATAAATATAAAAAAACGCAGTTAAGACATCAACCAAATGTTTGGGCGTTAGATTATCAAGGAAAACGAAAATCAGCAGTGATGAAAAAATACTTATTACATAATAAAGAAAGATGCAAGCGATTGAAATTTACATCGATTTTTGAAAAATCAATAGGGTGAAATTTATAAAAATACAGTAAAACCTCTCTATATTTCTCGCGGTCTAGTTTTCTCGCTGTCGTTTTTAAACCAGGTATTATTTCCGGTCATAAACAATTTTGCTTTAATTTTAACTAGAATTAATATTTCGTAATTTTCATAATCATATCCCTTGGCATGCGCGTTATAAATGATGAAATATAAATAAAATCCATAGCTTAACATTAAAAAGAAGAAATTAATTGTCGTGTATGTGTACTATTTTGTTTCTATATGTGGAATCGAAGATTAATAGCCGAATGTGAGATTTTAAATAAAGTTAAAATTTTATTTTAAAATCTAAGTACACAAAACTGAGCGAATTAATTTGCAAAAGTTATGTGAAGCGCTAATTAGTGCGCAAAATTATTTGAAATATAAATTTTCACGTTATTCTGAGTAAAATTAATTTGCATGACAGCATTTTAACACCGTTTTTTTTAACCCTGTCTATATTTCAGATTTTTCTAACTTTGTCCTCTAATGGCTGAAAATTAGGCAGGATTTACTGTACAAATTAATTTATGAATTGTATTTACCCGTGAAATTAATCTTTATACCCCTATTTCATTTATATGCGAATCCAAACAACATGGCCTATATCTCAAAAAATATTAACCGTAAATTTAGCAAACAATAAACCATATATAATTTAGGAATTCTGAGATGTCTAATATATCGGAAAAAATTACTAACGGATAAATATAAATGTGGCATAATTTAATACAATAATTTATTACATTACAAGCAGAATAAAAATATAGAGGATAACAGGCAGCAAATTATATAAGCTGCCTGAATCATGAATTATTTATTCAAATTGAAGATGTATAAAATATATAAACGCGGATATTTCTTCATGATTTCATTTAAATAGATTTACTGATGCGGTATGATATGTTTCTATGAATGCATCGGCGAGAAAATGACAAATTTTGTCAATAATGCGAAATAAATTTGTGTAACGATTAATATTCTGACTCATTTGAACCAAAAAAATTTGATTAAATATCTCTATCGATGTTATTGGAATGTCGTATTATAAAAATAAATAAATGATTTATGGACAGTTGAGAGATAGGTAAATTAAATTTGGCAGAGCTGAATCTATCTCAAGTTACATTCATAGCTTAAAAAAGATTTTTCTTTATTTGAATTTCAAGAATTTATACAGTAAACTCTGATTAATATTCAGTTTTTAGGGGACAATATTTTGAAAAAAGAGAAAAAAAGACAGGGTAACAGAAAATTGTTGCTAAATACACTCAAACCCATTATATTGTCTTAAAATAGCATGACAATTTAGATTTACATCCCGATTCTCTAGTTATAAGAGCTTCGTAGAGCTTTTGCAAATGAATATGTTCAGATTTATGACTTAATGTTAAAGCGACCACTAAAATTTTACTTTTTCTAAAATCTAATCCATCGGAAATGAATATACGATTCTATATCTAGATAGACCAAATATAATATACTGGACTTTTTCTTTCTTTTATTTAATGTTTAGGCTAACATTTTCTCTCGATTTCATCGTTGATTCTACACTTGGCAAGTGATATGAAAATGAAAATTATTAAGTGTTCAGAAACATCAATCCTAGTCGAAATTTAAAGAAAATTGTTTTTGTCTAATAAATATACAGGCTTTACTGTATGTGCAAGAGCCCAGCTCAAATACAAAAAACAGGTTTTATCAAAATACCAAATGTGTTATTCGATATACACATGTTTCTTATACTTGAAGAAAACGACGTTTGAAACATTATTTCTTTTACCAGGTTTAAAATCAGGATATTAAGGGTTAACTCGTCAGTATCTCTGCATCATGTTTGAATTCATTGCTTCAGAATTTAAATTGTTCCAATAATCCATCAAAATCCAATAGTTTAATTTTATCAGAAATGTTTAGGAATTCTATTCAAGTAAAGATCGGTTATTTTCGCGTAAATGGTATTATTTCGGTATAAATTTGAATGGTTTTTATCGGCAATCGAGTGATGATATCAAATTCATATTATCAATCGTATGTTTGATATTAAAATTATAAACTACTGCGAAATCGTGCCCGCACACAAACTCAAATATAAAATTTTGGAGGTTCTATTTGTCGATTTCGAATATTATGTCGAAGAATGATAATGGAATACGAGTATTCAGAATAAATTAGAAGGCTAATTCACCTCTGGGATAAATTATTTGTTTCTTTATTAGGTTCCTGATAATTATTAGACGAATTTAACATCGTTTGATTCCTTCATGAAATTAAGAAACGAATTTTTAAAATCAAAACAGATAAAATGGTTTGCGATATTTTTCAACCAGTTAATGAGTGAAATTTATACAGGTTAAGAATATAAAGTTTATTCTAAATAAACAAATCAGTGTCTAATTATCAGAAATTATGGGACAAGATTTTGAAAAAATTGAAAAATATACAGAGTAACAAAAAAAATGAGGTTAACTGACGTCTATATCATTAATTTACCCTAAAAATGGCTTCCAATTTATATTTCAATAATTATCATCAATAATAAACACTACATTTCGCTTGTGAAGGTGATAAGGTTAAGTTTCATGGACTATCTATAAAAATGAGCTGTTATAATATTTAAATTAACTGAAATCTCATCAACAGGGACTCTGTGGATTATTCCCAATCTAGAAACAGAAATAACCATATAAAAATTACCTGCTATTGGGTATGTTATGATGATATATGTTTATCATTTTGTTTACAATGAAATAGCTTTCTAAACATTTTCGGGATCGGATGAACAGCAAAATTATTGATATTGCAGTCTTGAAAATAATTATACATTTAAATCCATCATCAGAGATGATAAAGCTATAAGTTTATAGGTTTGGATGTCTTTGAGGCAACTCCTATATTTATGTTGCTGTTTTTGTAGAAACATCGATGTAACACAAATTTCTTATTATAACTTAATTTAGACTCTGGCACTAAATTATGTGACGGATTTCAATGTCTTTTCCTCTAGATATCATATTTTTTCTGCATTTTCTTTAATCGTCAGTCAATTCATTGATTTAAATTTCATAGTTTATTCAACGCATGACAAGTGATATGAAAACTATAATTAGGAAATATACATAAATGCAAAAAACAATGTTTTTTGCTTGAAGATTATATAGGGTTTATTTTATAAGGAAATAAACTATGTTGATTCTCCGTCTCATCATTTTTGAGCAATCAAAATCATATTTCAATATTAATGTGGTTTCAAATTTGGCCGATTTATGGAAATGGCAGACCTGCACTAATAGTATCCAACTATGAGCGTCAAGCCTATCAAATCAATAAATTCAGAAACGTCTATTAAATCAAAGGGGACATTTTTATATTATTGATACAAAGGACTTTAAAATAATAGAATTTATGAATGCACTCTGAAAAAAATATATTTTGCATATGGAATTAGTAAAATTGTTATATTGAACATTTCATACTCGGTAAGAATTCTATCTTTTTTTGCACGCGGTTATATACTTCACCGTGTGCTCGCCTTTATCAGATATGTGTTTAGCAAAATAGTCAAATATAATATTTATCATAATGGTTATAGCCATTTCTCTAAAGAATTCACATCGTAAATATCTACCTTGGATTCACTAGCAACCAAATGTTGATCTCGAGGATATAATATTCCTACAAAACACTGCGTAGATGACGGATTCAAGTAAAAATGAACCTCAATATTATCTCACACCCATGACATAAAAGTAGATATTGTAAAACCTATTATTTACTGAGAATTTCAAAAATTAATTTCTATATCAATGAATAACAAGCCGTGACCTGAGATGATCGGAGAGATTTTGAATGACAATTCGACTGATTCTGAATTCAGAAACAGCCAAAAAGTTTCGACCATTACGATTTCTTATGTAATTACTATACTTTTACCGTGTCGGTTCTCTTTGTTCTGAATTGAGAATGATCAATATTAATATAAAATTCTTAACGAACTATTACGTGTAACGTTGATCTAAATAAATAAAAATGTTTGAGAATTTATCTCTTTAGCCACGAAAATATTTATCAGTGATTCTTAAATTTAAAAGTGCTGCCTCTTCTTTAACAGAAAATCAACAATTTTCTACATACATAAAAGAATACCGATCGTTCAGCGTTACACTCTCGGATGTATTCGAAGATCTGGATATTATTTTATTGAAACAAAAATATATTTTAACATACTTAACACCAAAAATAGTTTTCGTGATGGTTTATTAATAAAATTTAAAAGGAACTGAATGAACGTTTGTTAATATACGGTTAATGCACAATAATTAAATGGAAACACGGTATATTTTTCTAGACAATATACACGAAAATATTCAAGATTTTAATTCACTCTTAATTTTTTTGCGAACCAGTTTAAAAATTCTAAAAGATTTCATTTACTCAAAATACATACCGTATTTCCAGGTGTATAGAACGCATCCTCATGTGACCTGACCCCCTAAATTTAAAAGACAGTTGTATTTTGTACATATATAAACCACAGCGGTGTAAAGGTCGCGGAGACGAACACTTTTGAACCAACCAATGATTTATAATCAAGAAAGCACGATTAACATTATAAACTCATATA
Organism: Thelohanellus kitauei; assembly: GCA_000827895.1. NCBI lineage: Eukaryota > Metazoa > Cnidaria > Myxozoa > Bivalvulida > Myxobolidae > Thelohanellus > Thelohanellus kitauei. The sequence goes on from JWZT01005158.1 coordinate 138,955, forward strand.
ATAGCCGCCTGTTTCAAAATTTCGCAGCATTTAGGAAAAGAGCCGTGGCTTACACACCGGAAAGTATTCTAATGATGCGAGAAGATTAAATGAAAGATATTCATAGAATATGCAGGTAGTATTTACTTTACTTAACTTTAATGTGCCCGCCCTAATATTGCTTCCTAATAATGGATGTCGATATGTTTACGAAAATTGTTTCTGACTGCGTTTATTCCTTTCAATTTTTAAGACATTTTAGAATTCGGCAAGAAGAGATGTTCTAAATAAATGGTCGAACATCAAAGAAATGATTTTTCCTGTAATTATAGATTGTTAACTTCATGAATAAATAATAGCCTTATTATCTGATCAATCTCGTCTATAATCGATGCGATATCAGGAAATCCATGAGATCTTTAAAAGAGAGTCGATAAATATTTGGCTCATTTGTTTACGATCCTTAAAATCCAATTATAAAATTTCCGGCAGTCCTTAGGATGTATGCCCACAATCAAATCGCGATTGCATTATTACTGTTGATATTAACAAAGACATCCCTTAAGATTTCTTAGTTTGTTAGACAGGGTTTATTTACGATAACTATTAGATTTTTTCATTGAAACTGTCAACAGTAAGACTGACGTTGGGATGCGCATGAATAGTAATCCAAATAAACCAGTCAATCATTTCGCATGCCATGCATAACCAACTAGGAATTTAACTGTACAAATTTTGGCCATAATTTACTGAGTCCTCAACGTAGGTCCTTGGTATGTATGAGGCTACGTAAAAAGTAATGTTCTTGATTTAAAATACGATTCTTATTTTGGTCTACGTTCATAATCAAAGTCAGCAACTCTTACACGATACTAATGAGTTATGTATATAATCAATCAATTTAAACATTTTATTATGAGTATCAGTAATTCATACAGATGGATTTGCCTCTTAAAACGATTTGATATTTGGAATAAATGAATTTTAGCAATACTATCAGTTGATAACCTGTATATTATCATAAAAATGTTAACCGGAGTTTGTTTTTAGAGTATAGTTTTAACATAATACACTAGGACCCATTTACCGTCGCCCCATACATATAACGTAACGGCTTGCTTAGCCCAAGTTAAAAAATGTTTCAAATAAGCTGGCCATACGAGGAGTACGATACTGCAGTCAACAAAAGGTATAACATATTTAAAAAATTATTAGATGAATAAATGTGGAAAGAAATTTTTAGCAAAACTCCAGATGATACTTTAAAAAATATTCATTCTCAAATTTCCGAATATGCGGCTTTAGACGAAAATAATATTCGTTTTATTAATACGTTTATTCGGACATTCATATAATCAATAGATATTAGCATACTTCTTTAAAATATGAGGGTCAGAACTATAATTAAATTTATCAAAATCTTAAGTAAAATAAACCTTATGAATACAGTGTAGACAAAACTAATTCAACCTAATGTTAAAATGAAGCTACTCTTATATTTAGGCGTCTCACAAGTTATTTCATCCAGAATATTTTTAAATATTTAACACAAAGGCATTTTAATATATAAAAATGGCCGTTTAATTTCGTTTGCACCTGCGCAAAAACTAAATGTCAAGTAAAGTATACTCACCAAAATAACTATGTTTTAAAAGGTTACCTTGGATGTAATATATTAGATATGACAGCTTTTTCTGTAAAAGGCATACAATCATATGAGTTAACATAATTTGATCCCATGAAATATCATCGAAGAGTTCTTCGACATTCACGAATGCCACTACTTTATGACATACTTTGATTTCTGAATTAAAAATTTAGTGGCATTGAGAAATGGGCTTCAAGATGGTAAAATATACGAAGATTGACAAAGGCTATGATAATATTGCGAATTATCCCACTTGTGATGAAAAATATATTATACATTATCAAAGAGATCTACCAGAATGCATCATAAGTGATTTCTAATCAAACTTAGTTGTGTCGATATCTTCTACATGTTTTAAGCCATTGAAAAATTTACAAATATCTTAAAAAATTTGGGGAGCTGTATAAGACAAAAATGTTTATAGCGCACTTGTTAAAAGGGATTTATCAACCTGTAACGGGTCATAAAGAAATCTAAAACATTTTACATAAAGGTAATTTTTGACAATAAAGACAACAACAAATATGCAATATCTAGATAAGTTAAAAAAACCATGTATTTAGGTTATTTATAACCATTTTTAGATTTTTGATGATATAAATAAATTGTGTGAAACTCACTATGCCGAATCAATATTCACAAAATATATTTTAAGTGATGAAATTATTTTCTCAAGTTAATCATAAAAGATATTTCTGATAAATAAAGTTTCAAACCTGTAATAAAAATGCAGGATATATTTCACAAATATTTTAAAAACATGATAGCATATCTCAAAAGATGGGAGAAAATTTGTAGATGACGACTATATTTGCTGTGTCGGGATTCGATGATGGATTGGCGATAGATGAGATTTTAGATCATTTTATGTCTTAGATGAAATTAAGTTTGTTTTTTTACAATCTTGATCAGCCACTTTTCCGTTTTGTGAAATGACTTTTTTTTGCTAGGTGCAGCTAAAATGTGAATAGAAAATCAAGACAATTTGATTAATTAAAGCGAATGGTGTTCTGTTTGTTATAGTTTAAGTGAAAGGCGTTAAAATCAAAGAATTTCTCACGAGATACGGTGTTTCATCATTTTCTTCGGTACCTAACCAATAATTATGCCTCCGTAAAATCCAATCCTGAACCTGATTGAAAATATTTTTTATAAATGGAAACTAACTAATTGGAAGACAAATCCACGATACGCTGAACAACTATATGACATGATTCAAAGAGCGTCCACTAGTATAACTTTTTAATACTGTTTTTTCTTCTATCACCA
>JWZT01005159.1:0-10532 GCA_000827895.1 Thelohanellus kitauei
GCATGGCCACTTTTAGACTACGACAACGACCTCAGATCGCGCTCAGAGTATATCTTTTGAACCAAAAATATCTAGATGTTGTTTTTATAACCCAGAATCAATAAAAAGCTAATTTAAGCATAGTATGTAGCGCGTGTGCCACCGCAATTAATCTGTACCACCTATACTATACTCTTGCCATTTTTTATTGTAATCTAGGCAAGAGTACATTATTACGGGTCACAGTGTGCATGCTCGAAAATTCTGTTAGTCATGCTGCTAAAATTTGATTTCTTCTGATTTTAAATAGTGAAATATGGAAAAATTACAACCTAATGAGGGACTGCACTTCGTATTGAATTAAAAAATGCGCCACGAGATAACACAGAGTCATTTTTTTCTGGAAACGCCAAATCGTTCATCGATTTACAATACAGCACGAAGAGAATATGAGTTTATTTTTATTTCTTCGAAAAATCGCTGGATTCGCTTTCGTCAGTCTGAATAATTAATGATTATCTGTAGTTCTGGAAGGAATTTTAACTCTTCGTTTGTTAGCTGGAGCCGTTCAATAAATGTATTTTTCATATGCCGTTTATATTTATCTTTAATATGAGCTAAAAATTTTCCAAAGCTTTGGTTGAAGGTACCTTCATAGAATTGCTTCCGACAAAAATATTCCTAAAGATAGCCTCTATGTAGCCATTTTCTTGTTCCCGTTGAAGGCATGTGGGATCTGGCATACTTCAAATTTCCTTCAATTATATCAGTGTGTGCTTCCGTAGTTGGATCGACAAATGTCTGGCTATGATTTATGATGAAATGGAGATGTCCCATTTGATCCAAACCCAGATAACTGGCCCAGCCATCAGATATTACTGTGGTACCTAAATTTAGAACATGGTGTATACCAGGTTTGATCCATCTTTGTATGATCGAAAATAATGTTTCGCGAGTTCGATTCGGAACCGAAATCAGTTAAGCACGGCTGGGTACTTCTGGAGTTTTTCTTTTGAATGCCCCCAAAGACCCATACTCCTTTTACGCGCCTTCCTCGGTGATATTTTCTTCTTCCAAATTTCGATTCATCGATCTCGACGGTTACTCCTTCCCTTCCGGCAAGAGTACACAATTACGATTCCATGATAATACATAGAATCAAATATATAGAACGACAATACATAGGATTCGATGAACAAGTTGTTAATTTTTAAAATATTAATGCACTTCTTAACTAAGATACAGGGTTTTCATTTACTTTCGAGCATGATCCATTTACTATCGAGCATCCCTAGCCTTCATTAGTGCGCATCTGAACATTCATTAGTGCGCATCTGAAAACGACATACGTGATTTACAGGTGCAACGAGTCTAAACATTATTTACCCATTTGCACATTTAAGAAAAGTATAAATTCCCACTAATTTTATTGGTTATTTCATCGAATCTAGGTAGAGGGTAGTGGTTTAGTTTAATATGTTTGTTTATTGTGACTTTAAAATCCCCGCAGATTCTTACAGTACCATCCGACTTGATGACGTTCACAATCGGCGTTGCCCATTCGATGTTGTTGATCGAGTCGTCGACTTTCACTAGTATCCCCTGTTTAACCAATCTGTTTATCTCTGTCTCCACCTTGGATCTGAGGGAGAAAGGGACCAATCGTGGTCTATGAATAATTGGTTTGGCATCCTCGCAAAGACGGATGCTTGCTTTGTGCGTTGTTATACTTTGATTGTTAACATCGAAAATTCTTTGATATTTTTTAATAAGTTCACTTATGTGGTGTTGATATTTATTCGTTCCCGCTATGTTGCGAATCACGTCAAAAGTTAAGTTGAATGCCCTAAACCAATTCAATCCAAAGATTGGCTTTTCATCTCCTTTCACTACTATTATTTGTAGTTGTAACTTCATGGCATTCAGTTCCACTACAATATTTGTCTGACCCCGTGTAGGGATGTTGTGGTTCATATATGTTTTTAAGCTTGGAGCAGGTCCGAGTTTTGGCGCTCCAATCAAATTCCATATGTTTTCATTAATACAGGAAACGGTTGCTCCGGTATCAACATCCATTTTAATGTCAACTCCGTTTAATTTGACATCCACGACAACCGCACTTCCAGTGTCATAAATTCTTTTAATTGATCTATTAATTAAGGGGGGGAGGTAAACTATATCAAAATCATTATTAGTGTCTAGTTTACGATTGATTTGTTTATAGTCGTATATATTATTGTTCCTCTTCCTCTTCAGGCAAACTTTGGAGAAATGGCCCATAGTACCACAATAACCGCACAGTTTGTTCACTGCTTTACAGGCATCCCAGCTTTGATGCCAGTTTTCCCCACACCTCCGACAAATTTTTGTTTTAGGCTGATTATCCTGGATATCTTTCGATCCTTGCTGTTTCACAGCACATATATTCTGCTCTCCTACAGGGTCGAGCTTGGCCCGATCTTTCTCGGCGGACTCCAAAGATGTAGAGATTTTGAGGATATCGGAGAACAAAGTTTCGGGGCTCTCTATTCTGGCAAACAATTCTTCTTGTATCCGTTTGTGGCGTAGGCCTACTACGAACTGGTCTCTAAGGCGCTCTTCCAATGAATTTCCAAATCGGCAATTCTTTGCTGCCCTCTTCAACTCGTGGGCATAGGTGGAAAACGATTCATCATCCTTCCGTTCTCTCTTGTGGAAATTGAACCGTTCTAGAAGAAATGAAGTTTTTGCAATGAAGTAATCTTGCAGGAATTCTTTGATATCCATAAACGAAACCTTCTTGAGACCTGTGATATCAAAATTATCTGCAATTACGCTGTAAGTCTCGCCCCCAACATTACGTATAAAGAGTGCGCGCATGTCTTCCATTGACTTAACCCCATATATATCGCAAGCCAATTCGAAACGAGAAAAGTAGATGTTAAGCTTTTCGACTTCTGGCTTATAAGGGTCAAATTTGAAAAGATGTAAGTTCTTTCCATCTCCGTTATCTTGTTTCGACTCCATTCTTCTACAATTTTCGTTCACTCTTCGTCGCCAAATGTAATAACCTAGTCAAAGGAAGAAACAGATTAAGTACGTAATCTATTGCGCGTGTGTTAATTCATTGTTATGATCTACTACACACTCGAAATTCGATCAAGAAAAGCAGGTACCTAAATTAAAGAAAACTTCCATTAAAAATAATTCTGGATCTATCGTTATATGAGCACATTTCGAGATTTTATCTGACTCTCAAAAAAAGCAATTTCATCCTTTTATATTAAAATTGATGATTAAGTGTAAGTCAAACTTTGTACCATGAAAAGGGGTTAAAATCCACGAATCGACTTTTTTGATAATTTGAAAGTTGTAACATCTCAAACTGGAGAAATATTGGGTGAATCGTTGATATCAAGTGGTTATTTTCAAAAAATATCATAATGATTTCAGCTTTCTAAAAATATCTGCATACTATGCATCAACAGATTCCTTCAAAGCATAATCTTTTAATATTTCAAAAAAAAAATGATTTAATAAGTAATTTATTTGTTCCCCTCGTTAATTTTATATAAAGTTATGAATTTATATCATTTTTATTTTCTAAGTATCCTTAAGTTCCTATCTATACTGTTTTACAATCCAAAGAAAAAAAATACAGAGGTACCAAGCATTATGAACTTGTTTGACACATCGAGCCTTACTTTCACCGTTTAAAAAACCTAATTGTTAGTAAAAACCATCATGAATCCAGAAATTTGTATCGCGTTTGAGATAAATGCAAGGCGTGCTTGTCTCATTTAAATGTTAGCACTTCTATTTTTTGATTTGTTCCAGTGAATTTAAGGATCATTAATGTTAAAGGTAAAAAGTAGATGACTTATACCAGATTTGGGTAAGATTTCAGATTATGATCTCTGCTGTCGCTCTTAGAAACATCCAAATGGGATCGAAATTGCATGTTTGAATATGAAAAAACTTCTCACCGATGAAATCTTTATCCGTTTTTTTGATTTTTTTCTCACATATATACCTAGGCCTTTGTATGTGTCTACGATTCAACTGGAACGCTCGCATTTTCAATATGCATATTTTTTGAAATTATGAAATTCCGCCAAACAGGGGAGTTTGCCATAGACTAGTTAATTCAGGTGGAGGTAATTTCGAGAACTCAAATCTATGCTCGACTGTGGGTAGTATGATATTTGAAAAGGGCGGAATCGGGGAGATCTGTGCAGTGCGTTTATTAATGCTCTAAATGATTTGGAGTTCTTTTAATTGCTATTTATTAGTTTTTTCAATTTTTTTGATGTTTATTGGGGTTTTTTGGTGTTTTTGTCTTATTTTATTGGGTTATATTTCGAAATTTTATGATTTTTTTTATATTTCTTAAGTAAGAGCAAAATTTATGATTATCAAACATACATTTGATAAAAATAAAAGTTATAAATGAAATTGGTAGCCATGTGGAGGCATGTGTTACATTTTGGCATCAATTGAGTTATTCAAAAGCTGAAATTTTACAGAAGTGAGTATAACTCATTTAATATGAACTTATGGGCTGATAGAAATGATCTTGGATGGTCTGAGGGCTAAAAAATCAATTCTAGAATTTGTTTACTTTAGTGATCAGCAGTAATCAATTTCAGATGTAATGTTTAGTTTAATGATGAGACCAAGTGCAGTATATAACTATGAAAAAAATTCGGTGTGGATTTTAATAAATGGAGCAAAATCTCCTATGCGAGATTCCGTTATAATTATATATATGAAACATTCATTCGAATTACTGGCTTCTACGAGCAACAGAAGAGCGAGGGAGCATGATCCAAAATGCATCACAGATTTTTGTTTAAACATCACAACAACACTAGGCTTTGATAAAAAATTTTTCCTCCTTGATTTGAATAACTTACTAACTCTTCCATTTGATTATAGGAGATAATTAGGACTTCGAATGAATATAATGACATCAGCCCTACATAATATAACCATTAAATTCTACTAAACATTATTTTAATGAGCTTTGAACCAATAATTTTCTGACTCCGATAACAGGCGTTTAAACTATCTCTTTATCATACGTCCCGAGCTATCTGTTGCCTTCAAAATACTCACTCGATAGTGAATTTATGTTTTATTGGTCGGCTGTTCCAGAATCGACAGAAAAACATCCAGCATGATGAACCTAGCGCCTCAAATCAGTTTCAATACATATATGAAGTTTTATTCGTAATAAGAACTCACTCTTATCAGCATTTTTCAAATAATACTTCAAATGGAAAAAATATTATTTTGATAGTTCATGGATATTACCATACAACTAGATAAGAGACGAATCCATACAGTGTGGTATTCGAATCACCCTAAATATTTCCACGTTAACTCGAACAGATTTGTTGGTGGAATTGTTTTAATTATTCCCAAAATTTCTGCTGATTTTTATTCCAAAATCAAAGAATATTCGGTGAATCTGCAATAAATAACATTAATTCTCTTAGCTAAGTAAAATTTTGTTTCACATACCGAAAGTATTAATGCAACCAATCAAGTTCGATACTCGAGGTAAAACTTTAGGCTAAAGTGGAGAATAGGTAACTCCAGTCGGCTATTTTCGGGGGTACTCAAAAAAGATGGCCGAAGTAAATTATTTGTTTTTAATTATTTTATTTGCGAAATATACTTATTTTTAGGCTAATACTTTTTACGTTGAAAGAATTAGGTTTCCTTCGTATGAAAATATAAATTGGGAAGAGCTAAGCTATGCAAACTTTAGTTTGCTAAAATTCGACAATAAATACCTTATCGGTTTATTGAAGCATCTGGGACTACTTCATAATAGCAAATTATGTATTGGTAACCAAATAAGCCTGATACAAAAAGGCAGCAAGCATCGATGGTTTGGCATTTAAATGCAGATCATGCAAAAAATTTAAATCACTACGATCTAATACTTTCTTCGCGGCGTCGAACTTTCTCTGTACCAGATTTTTTGCATTCTATTTTTGTATGTCAAGAGACGCTGAAAACTAACACAGATTAAAATAAACTCTTATAGCATAATAGCGCGCTCTAAAAATTCTTGGCTACTCAAAATAACAGAAAATGAGAAAAGTGCGAACATTTACGACATAACTCGATTGGAGTTACCTATTCTCCACATTAGCCGGCATAGAGTAGGCAAAAAAAGTGGTGCAAGTGTACCAGGATTTAACTTCGATGGATCTATCCTCTACGTTAATCCGAAGATACTTACACTTTTAGTAGAAACGACACCGAAGCAACCGAGAAAACAGTAATACAACGAAAAAACAACCAACCACAAAATAAGATTGGATCATTTAGTTAAAATGTAGCAGTTCGAAAAAAATTCAAACCACAAAGCGCTGTATCACCAACGAGAACTCGCGCAACTAAGCGGACAGACTGCACTATCATAAACTCAATTAGACGTGATGATTAGTGTCGTATCCCACTATCCAGAAATAACGTTGCTAAATTTATTGGCCGATCAAACTGCAGACCTTCACCAAAATCCGTGGATGCTGGTGATTCACAAAAGGAATTTCGTTGGACAGGAGGCAATGTCAAACAGGCACAATCCAAACGGATAGGCCAGAAGAACATCGCACATTTTCAAACCACACTGATTCCTGACGTACTGTAGATTAGAAAAGAAAATTAACTAAAGTGGTGAAAACTAGTTAAATGCTGAGTATGCAAGGAGAATAAATAGCGGCAATATTTGGCTTCGATTTAGAGCTCTTCTTTTTCGTCGGCGTGACTAGGCGTCTCCTCTTGAGTTTCGTGAGATTGCTCACTTAATGAACTGTCCACATCTGGTGGAACAGATGGTTCAGAATCATCTTGATCCAGCCCCAGTTCCTGATTTACTTTATCTGCGATGTCCTCAGGAGACACTTGAATATGCTTCAAGTATAAACTTTCAATCAAATTCGAAAGCTGGACACCATCGACGACAGGGTATCCACCAGACAGGGTACCTATCGCTAAGCACACCTCAACGTCTTCCTTCAGCTGCTCCGACTCTGGATCGGCTTCGATGCGAGCAAGCATTGATTTTACAAGAGGATGGAATGGATTTAACTCTAGGTTTTTGGGTCGGTTCAAAACCATATCCAACCCAGATGTTTTACCATGAACGTACGATTGTGACCTCACCATTCTATCCATGTTTCCAGAATAACCATCTTCAGAAGCAATCAATATACATGAAGAGGTAACCAAACGAGAAGATAATCGAACCGCAGCGACGCGTGATTTCAAAAACTTTTTCATATAAGTCAACAACGGCTTGAATTCTTCTGACATTTCCTTAAGTCTTTCTTCCTCTGTTTTACTTTGAGGGAAATCGCTCATCTCCTTGGCAATGTTAACGATAGCAATATTATCAAAAACTCTAAGGCCCTGCATGACCGCCTCATCGATATTCTCCAGTAGGTACAACACCTCATATCCCTTTACCTTGAGTCTCTCCATGTAAGGACTCTTATCAGCCTCTTCGATCGATGAAGCGGCTATGAAAAAGATCCCCGGTTGACCGGGCTTCATTCTTTTTACGTAATCTTCCAAAGAAATAAGCTTGTCGGTGGATTGTGTGGAATAAAAACGTAGTAATTTTGCAATTCGAATGTGGTTAGATTCATCGTCAAGAATCCCAAATTTAAGGGAATTGCCAAATTCACTGTAGAACTTTTCATAGTCTTCCTGGTTGTTTGTGGCCATTCTCTTAATATGATCCAAAATTTTCCGAGTCACCTTCTTGCTGATAACCTTGATGAGCTCTGAATGCTGAGGCATCTCACGACCAACGTTTAAAGGAAGGTCCTCGGAATCAATAACACCCACAACGTGACTTAGGTAATGAGGAACAAACTTTTGTGTATCGGCGTCAATAAGAACCCTCCGAACATATAACCTAATCTTTGACTTCCAATTCATTGGAGACTTAACGTAAACATCGTCAAGCTTATCCGGTAAAAATAACAATGCACGAAAGTTGGTTTCTCCTTCGGCAGAGAAGTGAATTACTCCTGAAGGTTTTGCATATCTCTCCTTTTTTCTTCCATAAGCCATAAGATTGAAGAACGATTCGTACTCTTCCTCTGTGATATTGCTAGGTGGTCTCATCCACAAAGGTGCAACTTCATTTATGTGCCTCCAGTAATAGGGCACCTCTTTGCGATCCTCATCCCTGTCCGTGTACAAATAAATAGGAAATGAAATGAACTCAGAATATTTCTGAATTAAGCTAACGATCTTTTCTTCTTTCAGGTATTCAGAAGAATCTTCGTTCAAATATAAGATGATAGAAGTGCCTCTCTTTAGGGTGTTTCCTCTAGGATCCTCGTAAACATGGAAACTTGTCGTGTTTGCTTCAAACACGTGTTGTTTCTCTTCATCAAAACTCTTAGAAGCGACCAACACTCGATCGGCAACAAGAAATAAAGAATAGAATCCGACCCCAAACTGGCCTATTTGGGATGAGAGTTCTGGGGCTTGGTTGTTCTCATTTGCCAACTTGGTTATGAACTCCTTGGTGCCAGACCGTGCTATGGTTCCCAAGTTTGTGACGAGCTCAGACTTCGTCATTCCGATACCAGTATCGCTCACGATCAGGAGTCGGTTAACAGGATCCATCCGAATTTTGATTTCAAACACCGGGTTTACATCAAAGAGAGGAGGATGGCGGACGCTCGCGAAGCGCGCCTTGTCCAAAGCATCAAATGCGTTAGATATCAGCTCGCGTAGAAATACATCCTTCTTCTGGTAGAGATTATTCACAATTATCTTCATCATTTGACTCACATCGCTTTGATATTCTACCAAAGGTGCTTTCTCACGGCAGGTCGCCAACTGTTGCTGTTCCTCCTCTGTGATGGCTGGTGTATCCATAGCAGCCACTGGCTCAGTTTCCTCTTCAGAGATTCCATCGCTCTGAACCCTCTGGGTAGCCAGTATCAAGAGTGTGTATAAGATGCGAAGCATTTCTGACCGCACGGATTAGAACTGAGGCGATTGAGCATGCCAACTGGTGATAATTAACTGGTATTCAAACTGTTTGGGGTGGTGATTATAGGATCGAATTAGTATTCTAAGCGTGACATCATATATGATTACTTTACCAATGGTTTTTTGACTACAATGAGAATCGTCAAAAATAATCGCGATAATCGATCCACTCCTTGATCAAATTTTATTGAAGGAAAATTCGATTGTGTCTTATTTGAAATAGTATTTGTCATCTATAGTCGGTTTGTAAAGGGTGTTATGATCAATGTAATCTCACTCTACTGGATTTATTGGACATTAGTATTTTGGACAAATTCTCAATAAAATTTTGAGTTATCTGTATAACACCAGTGAGTATCACAGCTAACAAATCTGACACAATATATTCAAGATGACAATAAATATCTTTTAATCATCCTATATTAGAAAAAAGGTATAAATGCCGGATGTTGACATATTCCCTTTGGGTTTTTAAGCTTATTATCAAGGTGGATTCTCTTTGATGGATATCATAAACAAGATTATCTCATCACCGTAGGATTTGTGACAAAACTGAAATAAATCATCTGAAAACGATACTTAGATAACTTGGTCTTTTTTTGGTATTCCTCTAGCAAGTGCCTTCTGTTGCGCGCGCAGGGTTTTTTATAAAATCAAGTTTCAAACAAAATACAAAGGAAAACAACCCGTTTTTATATGATACATGTCCTTAGATGCTACCAGGATATCTGGAATGACAATGACGCTTAAGCTAAAAATTTGTGTATTTTTCCCATAGGTAAATTTTCTCCCGACATGTACATAAATTGATGCAGATGCTAATCTAAGAAGGCTTCAGACATACCGTTCATGTTTATCATCATTTTTAGTTTTAAAGTGCTCCAGATAGGTGTCAACTTCATTTACTGACAAAATTCTCTGAGTGATTCACTCTCATGTCTGACCCCAACTTCCCCTTCCCATTTCCTAGTAACATCTGGTGGGCTATCTGATTAAAAGAAGTGCAAACACTTCCACAGAAATTGTTCCGATCAATTACCATGTGCTCATTCAAAACGTGGGTATTCTTTGAGTCACATATTGAGCGACAAACTATCCGATGAAAAAATATTTGTAGAATTTTTGCTATGGATATCTTGGAGTTGGCTCAGCTTCTGGAATCGAATAACGTCAAGAATCCTGACGTTCTTGGCGACAGCATAGTTTAGCATGATTTAAAGCGCAGACACTCTAATTTTCCAACGCCATCCCCCTCAATCCCTAGTTTCACCGCATTTTCTCTACTTATTTTCAACTTGTGAGAAGATAAAATAAAACTCTCTTCTCTACCCGAGGAGTTAAATTTTAGGCAGGTTAGGCCAATTAATGCTATGAATGCAGGATAGACTATTAAGCTTCTTTGTACCAAATAATTATGGAGAACTACACTATCAGACAACTTTTTGTACAATTTTGCTTCTGCAACTATAAAAAAAAGCGCGCGCGCGACAGAAGGCACCTGCAAGCGGAATACCATTTTTTTACACCATTTGTAATTCAAT